>VWYK01108177.1:0-12107 GCA_013399775.1 Semnornis frantzii
CCCAAAACTACCATCCCTCGAGTTTGGGGCACTCTGGAGGGCAGCCACACTGAAATGGTGATTAAGTGTTTTCAGCCATGCCTTTCACTGCAGCCTGCCAGATAAATATTTACAGCTGACCATGGAGAAGCAGGGGGGAAGGAGAGGAGAGACATCTGTACATTCTTTGGAGCCTTGCTGCATTTTAATTTTAATTTAGTTCTTTTCTTGTTGCTTTTCTGACCACACATCATTGCCTCTTTTTCTCAACCCATGGATAGATGAAAGAGGTTGTTTCTAAAACCTCAGAGGATAGCTCCTGCTTTCAGTGATGGTGGTGTAAAATCTGAAGCTGTGATAAACCAGTGTTAGGGAGAGCAGACTGCAACCTTTGGTCTACTAACTGGTGAAAGTCTGATATAACTTTTTTTGATCCCTGTGGGGACTTTCTCTGAGCCTCATTGCCTTCTCCATTGTTTTCTTCACAGTTGTCCTTATCCATGCAAAGTCAGTGTCTATGTGGCTGAAATATGGCAGTAAATGGCAGTGTTCTACCCACTCCTCAAAGGTATAAATGACTCCCTCATTTGGGCTCTGTTGTCTAAAGAAATCAATTTTCCATGACCAATGAGAGAGATGGTTGTCAGCAGCCCAGAGTATCTCCTCCCACTGACCCCAGCCCACCACGGTCTCTGTAGCTGAGCCCTCCAAAGAGGGGGCAAGCAAGAACAACTCATACAGGAGGGCCCTCAACCCTGGGGGCTCTGCATTTTGATGTATGAATATATACGTCCTGCTCAGAAACATATGCAGGAATTTGTAGCTATGAAAGCCACTGCACCACTCTGTAATCCAGCCCAGATGTGCCTCTCCTTTCATGGTGTGCTCAACAGACTCCTCCAAGACGAGCCAGGCAAGGATGGAAAGCATTGTTCAAATTTACTCATCCCAAGAAAAAGAGACCCACAGCAGACTGTGTGTAGAGGTTCAGAGCAAGAAGGCTGGTAGGAAGAATTGACTTCAGGAGCAGCACTGGAGTGTGAGCCAGTTGATGCTGGCACACGCTGTCATCAGATGCCTTCTGAGGTCATTGGTGTGAGCCGAGAGCCTCGCAAGCTCTGGGCCTCTTTGAGACCAACTCAGGTCTTGCTTGAGATCTCAGAGCTTGGTGCACAAACCAGGGGGGCTACTCATCTCCTCCAAGGCTTTAAATTTAGGAAACAGAGGACAGATCCTGCGCTTGGGTCACAACAACCCCAAGCAATGCTCCAGGCTTGGGGCAGTGTGGCTGGAGAGCTGCCTGGCAGAAAGAGATCTGGGGCTTGTAATAGACAGGAGCTGAATGTGAGCCAGCAGTGTGCCCAGGCAGCCAAGAAAGCCAATGGCATCCTGACTTGGATTAAAAATGCTGTGGCCAGCAGGAGCAGGGAGGTGATTTTCCCTTTGGACTCAGCTTTGGTAAGGACACAGCTCGATTATTGTGTTCAGTTTTGGGCACCACAATACAAGAGAGATGTGGAGGTGCTGGAGTGGGTCCAGAGGAGGGCAATGAAGCTGGGGAAGGGCCTGGAGAATAAATCTTATGAGGAGAAACTGAAGGAGCTGGGGATGGTTAGTTTGAGGAAGAGGAGGCTGAGGGGAGACCTCATTGCTGTCTGCAACTACCTGAAGGGACATTGTGGAGAGGCTGGAGCTGGTCTCTTTTTGTAGGTAATTGGAGACAGAACAAGGGGGAATGACCTCAAGCTGAAGCTGAGTAGGTTTAGATTGGACATTAGGAAAAAGTTTTTCATGGAGGGAGTGGTCAGGGACTGGAATGAGCTGCCCAGGAGGTGGTGGAGTCACCCACTCTGGATGTGTTTAAGGGTCATTTGGATGTGGTACTTAGGGCTATGGTTCAAGATGAATCTTGTAGAGGAGGGTTCTAGGTTGGACTTGGTGATCCTGAGGGGCTTTTCCAACCTGGATGTCATTCTTTGATTCAGATAATGAGATTCTGAGGTGGACTTACATGCTGACCCATTAGGAGAACAGGGGAAAGACTGTACAGTTAAGTTGTAGGTTCTGCCTGCATGCAAGCTACAAAGGTCTTCTCCTCCTCATATGGTAGCAGCTCAGGCTTGAAATTTATCCCTGCTCTTATTGTCGACCTTCTAAGTAGCCAAAAAGCAGCAGTTTAAAGAACTGCACTGGCTGCAAAGTCATCTGGGAAGTTACTCTTTCTGTCAGTATTGTAAAGCTACATAGACCTAAATAGAAAGTGTGGAGGCAAAGGTCTTGTCCCTTAGGCTTTGCAGTCCCAGCACAAGCAGTGCAGTTATTAAGCAAGGAGTGGAGTCCAGGAAGGAAATTTATGGCTGGGAAGATGGATAAAGAATACACCAAGATCAACAGTAGGGGTAATGATAAAGTGTGCTGAGCAGAGCTGCTCTGCTATCATAAGGCTGTAAATGCCTAGAAACTTTGGACTGAAACAAGCCAACTGCTAGAGAGCTGCTGTGGCAACAAGGCCCTGATGCTGGCACTACCAACATCTGAGAACCTGAAGAGGCTGTTTGAATATGAGGAAGCAGTGCCTATGCCAGTGGCTGTTTAGTTTGAGGAAGAGGAGGCAGAGGGGAAACATCATCACTGTCTACAACTACCTGAAAGGACATTGTGGAGAGGTTGGGGCTGGGCTCTTCTCACTGACAATTAGTGATAGAACAGGAGGGAATGGCCTCAAGCTGCTACTGGGTAGGTTTAGACTGGATATTAGGAAACATTTTCTCCCAGCAAGAGTGATCAGGTATTGAAACAGGCTGCCCAGGGAGTTGGTTAAGTCACCAACCCTGGGTGTGTTTAAATGTTGCTTGGATGTGGTGTTTGGGGATATGGTTTAGGGTGAACCTTGTAGACTAGGGTTATCAGTTGGACTTCGTGATCCTCAGAGTCTTTTCCATCTGGAATGTTTCTGTGATTCTGTATTCCCTAACACAATTTTACTCCTGGGGCTAGCACTGGGTTGTGACAAAGACTGGGGTTTCACAGTCACGCTCTCACACGTCACCTCCCGGTGGGGATGTGACCTCATAGAGTGCAGTCACTCTTCATTTGTGGACCATCTGGAAGCCTCTTGGGAGCAGTGAGGGGACAACCATGCTGTCTTGAGCCTGGTGCTGAGCTAAACAACCTCGTGAGGTCTTTTCCAGTCCTAATTTATGAACTCTTCTGATCTTCAACAGAGAGCCTGACAGACATGGTCTGTGAATGCCCTCAGGTGTTTCCAGTGGCAGCAATCCCCTTATATTTTGACATGTGCTTTGTGCTTGTGGTGTTGAACCCTTGTTGTGTGTGTGCTGGTTTGAGCTAATTGGAATATTTTTTAGTAGAGAAAATTGTACTGTAGGCTGTGAAGGAAAACAATGGTGATGTCTGCTTCACTCATAGGCTTGCTGTGAATGTTTAGAAAAAGATAAGAGTGTCTCGAGCGGGCAGTCTGGGTCACGAGGCACTTGCTTGCTTCTTGGGTCTTGGGCTAGCAGCTCTGGCTTCTCCTCTCTGCTGAATAACTCCATTAACCGCTTTCCTTCTAATCCCCCCTTTGGCTGATTCTCCAAAACCTTGGGGTAAGGTGTGTGGGGGTGGGGAGAAGGTGGAAGGGTGGTTGGGAGCCCCGGTCTCTGATTTCTGGGAGGGGAGTTGTGTGTCTGTATTACCTTTACCTTGTATATTTCTGTAACTATTCCTGTATATACTGTATATATTTGCTTGTATATTGTGCTGAGCTGTAAATAGAGCTTCATCTCTTAACTTCCAGCCCGGCTGAGATTCTAGTCTGGGTCATTTTACAAGTGTGGGGGGCGGGAAACTCCCAAACCATCACATCGTGACATCATCACTTTCCTGCAATGGCCTGGTGATCTGGAATGGCATCTGGGGGGCAAAGTATGAACAGTGAGGGTCAAAACTGACATCCTCGTATATTCTATGCCCACAGAGGAGGCAGTCACTGTTAGTCCCATACTTATTCTCCATGTGAACAGTCTGAAAGCAGAATTGTTTGGGGGAAATACTGGCTACTGCCAACAAATCCCAAGCCCTATACATCCAGCCCCAATTTGTGACCTCAGAAACTAGAGACAAACTTACTCCCCCTTTCTTAGCCCTCAGGGTTTGCCCTCTGAATCCTCTTGAAATTCCAGCTCTAGGAGCACAGGGGTTACATGTGGCTCCCATCTCTTGTGTCCTAAAAGTAGCGACAACAGGGCTCCTGAGGGGAGGGGAAAGATTGCATGCAGCCTTCAAAGCAAGAAAGCAAAGCAGAGAACTCAACTCTTTAGAAAACGCCTCATATTTTAAGGATTTTCTGATTTTGTTTGGGAGAACTCTCAACCTGAAACTTGGTTTTAATAGTCCTGACAGTTAAAAGACCTAGATCACAGCCCAGACTTGCTCTGCAGTCTCTCAGATGTAGCTCACTACTGGGTTACAGCTGGACTGCACATTTCTGTCTTCAGCCCCTGAAGATTGTCACTTCTCTGGACCCTGCAAGGAAGACGGAAGAGGTTGAAAATGTATTTCTTTAAGATTTTGCTATCTGTAGCCCCTCTTTGAAGGATCAGAGGACAGTTCAGGGTCTGAATCACTTGTTAATGTACTAGTAAATCAGGGGTGTCCTTGCTGACACCCTGCTGTTACATCAGGTGTGAGAGGAACCTGAGAAGCAGCTGGGAAGCAAGTCCTTTTGAGACAGTTAAAAGGAACCTGGAAAACTATTAAGGAGGAACTCACAAAGGGCAGCATTCTGCCTGTGACACAGACCTGCATCTGTCCAAACACCAACCTTTCCCTCCTCTCACTGACTTGCACCAAAGAGGGGACAGCACAGTCTGCATCCATTTCCCGCAGGGCTGGAGAGCTTTCCAGATCTCCCTGTGTCAAGCTTGCTCACCACAGCCTGTGCTGGGTCAGGTTGCAGGCTTTGGGCTCTGCGTGTGTGCACTGCTTGTGCTTTTAACTCACTCTGCAGTCTTTCCAGGAAATTAATTTGTGTCAGACAATTGCCTTTTGTCTTTGCTTTTTGGAAGGCAGGGGATGGAAGATGCTGTTAATTTAATAAGCAGCAGCTATTGCCCTGCTCCTTTGGCCCCATGGCTGTGTGTGCCTTGTGTAGTTCTTCCCCCATGCTGCTGCGTGGAAATCATAGAATCATAGAAGGGTTTAGGTTGGAAAGGGACCAGAGATCATCCAGTTCCACACCCCCACCATAGGCAGGGATGCTTCCCACTAGTACAGGTTACTCAAGGCCTCATCCAACCTGGCCTTGAACACCTTCAGGGAGGGAGCAGCCACAACCTCCCTGGGCAACCTGTGCCAGTGTCTCACTACCCTCATTGTAAAGAACTTCCTCCTAACATCCAGTCTAAATCTCCCCTCTGCCAGTTTAAACCCATTACTCCTCGTCCTGTCATTACAAGACCTTGTAAATAGTCCCTCCTCAGCCTTTCTGTGACAACATCTGCTTAGGGGATTGGTGGCAGGAATGAGCATCTTGGTTCTAGAACAAGATTTGGGCATCCTTCCCCCTCTCTCCTGGGCCCCTTCCTTTGGGTCCATGTTTTGAAACACTACCAGCCTGATGCCCTGGCAAACTTTGTCTCCATTAAAAATTGCAGGGAGGAAACTGAAGATCTCATTATTGAGCAAAAGACAATATGGCATCAGAGAAAGTGTAGGAGATGAATAAAGACCTGGCATGGACATTTAAGCTAGGTGTTTCTGATAAAACCCTAGGAAGCCAAACAGTGATACTTAAATCAAATGTCCCAGAATTAGGAATGTACTGTGTCCCAGAATTAGGAATGTACTGTGGAATAAAGGATTTCCCACCTATCAGAGCTGTTGTTTCAGACTCTCTTCAGACTCAGGAAGACAACATTGCAATAATTAACCTTCTTCCACACTCTGACTGTGCTTTCCTGTGCTGAACTCTTCACCTTCAGTAGAATTATTCTGGAGTTTGAATCATTGCTTGCAGGGTGGCAGAATAGCAAGAGTTTGGATTATCAGGAAAATGAGTGAGACTGAGAGAGGGACCTTCTGTCTGCTCTTCAGGATTTAACAGCATGCTTTCCCAACATACACATCACACAGACAGTGCTGCAGCTGCTATGTTTGCAACTTAGGTAATATGCTCATGGGCCCCTTGCTTCTACTGTGATCCTGTTAGTTCATGTACATCAAAGAGGTTTGATTCAGGTCAGTTCTTGGCTGACAGTGCTCTGAGGAGCGTCACCAGACTGGATCAGTAGGATTGTTCACCCTTACCTATTGATGGTACCCTGGTTCCATGAGTATTGGTCTGATGGAAAAGGGACTTCACATCACCATGAGCAGGAAATATGAGCATGGGCTGGGCAGTCCTCTCCCACTGGACATTGCTTGCTTGCTTTGAGCTGTGAACTTCTTTACTTCTTGCCCCAAACCGCTGTGCTTAGAGAACAAGCTCACTTGCTAATCTACAGCTACATTGCAGGCCCAGGGGAGCTGTATTTGGGCAGTACATGGGTGACACACAGAATCACAGAATTAACCAGGCTGGAAAAGACCTTGGAGATCATTGCATCCAACCTAACCCTTCTAATTAACTAACCCATGGCACTAAGTGCCTCACACAGCCTCCTCTTAAACACCCCAGGGGATGGTGACTCCACCACCTCCCCAGGCAGCCCA
The DNA here is from genome assembly GCA_013399775.1 of Semnornis frantzii. Classification (NCBI taxonomy): domain Eukaryota; kingdom Metazoa; phylum Chordata; class Aves; order Piciformes; family Ramphastidae; genus Semnornis; species Semnornis frantzii. The sequence continues at coordinate 6,694 of VWYK01108177.1, forward strand.
TTCCAATGCCAACCACTCTTGCTGTGAAGAACTTCTTCCTAACATCCAACCTAAACCTGCCCTGGTACAGGTAGAGGCTGCATCCTCTTGCTCTGACACCGACTGCCTGGGAGAAGAGACCAACTCCACCTGCATACAACCTCCTTTCAGGTAGTTGTAGGGAGCAAGAAGGTCTGCCCTGAGCCTCCTCTTCTCCAGGCTGAACATCCCTAGCCTCTCCTCACAGGACTGTGCTCCAGCCCCCTTACCAGCCTTGGTGCCCTTCTCTGGGCATGTTCAAGCACCTCAACATCTTTTGTAAATTGAAGGGCCCAGAACTGGACACAGTACTCAAGGTGTGGCCTGACCATCACTGAGTACAGGGACACTGGTGAGTCACATGTGGTTCTTGAGTACTTTGCATCCCTTCAGCCTGATGGTGGTGGGAGACACATGGACTTAGATGTACAGCCACTAGAGTGGCAAAGTGATTGGTGCCTCGTTATTTTTGCACTGTCAACACCTGTCTGTGAAACCCACAGGGAAACTGTTCAGAGCAGGCTTACACAAAGGATGACAACTATTGCCCTCACTCACTCTGCTAGTTCGGAGGCATAGTAGATCTCATGGACATGACCCTGCTCATGGTCCCTGGAGGTACAAGAAAGATATCATGCAACAAGAAAGATGTCAGGCAATAAAGTTTCTTTCCTCTTCTCTCACTGTGCTTTAAAAATAAACTCTAAAATTGCTTACGACCACTTCCTGTCTCTAGGACTGATCAATTAATTCTTCCACTCTGGCCTTAAACTCTACTCTTTACTGGTTCTAGAGTAGTCACATTTTTTATCACGTTCTTTTTATGAGAAAGGCTTTGCTCAGATTTGCATCTCTGCAAATATATTGTGTATTACATCCAGTTATGACCTCTCTGATGTCCATCACCTGTGGCAGGGGAAGAGCAGACCACAGCGTGGTGGGTTCAGCAGGCCGCGTATGTGCTTCGGTGTGTGCAAGGGGGGTACCACACTGCAGATCAAAGGGAAAGTGAATCTCTGAAATGTTTAGTGTATAAAGGGTATTGTGGTTGTAGTGCTGCCCAAGATCTTCAAAGGGGCCCAGATTTATTGTCTCAGCACAGTTCAGAGATGCTTGTTGTAGATTAAAAATGGAAAAAAACAGGAAGGGGGCAAGCTGTGTAAATTACTGAGGACCTCTTACATTTGTTTGCTGTATGCATTTGGGTTTTATTGTTTTCCCTTGCTAGAGCTTTTCCTCCCTCCTCCTTCTAACTGTTCCTAAGAGCCCAGGGGTCATGTCTGTGTTTTCTTGTGTGGCCACACGGAGTATGTCCTGACAGTTCTGTTATCTCTTAGGTAGAAACTGAGATTATCCAGGCATGGCTTTCAGAAACAAATACTCATTACAGGCAAATCTGCTTCACTTTTATTATTGAAGGTACATTTAATCTAGGCATTGGCTGCCTCTCTCCCCACAGCTCCTCTCTGCTTAGAGGAAAGTCATCTACTCAACACATGACAAAAACATTAAGTCCACTTTGCTGACACAGATTTAAAAGAAAGGAGCAGTCATTTGGGTTCTGCTCAGCTGCTCATGCAATGCAGTCCACAGAGTCTGAGCACTGATGCCCAGCTGACTGGCAAGGTGGGGCTGACATGCCCCTGGCAAGGATGTGCCCAGGTAGTGGCTGTGATGGTGCCTACAGGCAGTCATGGCATGTACCCATACTGCCAAGGAAACTCTCCGTCTGGGTTCATGCAGGGGGGTTGCCCACAGCTTCAGCCCTCATTCAGACCTTATCCACTGACCTTTCCCAATAAAGCCCTGGGCTGAGCCCTCGTTTAGATCTTGTACACTGACCTTTCCCAGCAAATCCCTGGGCTGAGGCTGGAGAAGCACATCTCAAACAGCCAGTCTCTAGTCATTCTTTCTGCAGTGTGGCTGGGGTGTGACGGGAAAGAGCACGGGCACAGATGAAAAGCATGAGAATGCAACTTCTTTTCACCTTTACTTGCTTGCACTGAGCTCTTTTCACCAGTTCTGTGGGAAGAGAAAGGTTTGTTCATCACATTGTGATCTGACTTTTCCTTGGAAAGGGGCAGGGTTGTCTACATTCAAAACTGAGGGAAAACATGAGATATCAAGGTACTTCTAAATACCTCTTACTGATTTTTCCTAGGCTAAATGTGCTGGCAAAGTCCTGCCTGGGGCATTGGCTATAACTTGTGAGGCAAAAATCTTTGGGTAAAGCATTAAGTGTCAATAGAACTGCTTACCCTGCAGGTGGAGAAGGCAGTCACAAAGTCGGGTTAAGTGATAGGTTGGACTTGATCCTAGAGGTCTTTTCCAGCCTGGTTAATTCTGTGATTCTGTGAAAGTGAGAGATACAAATCCAGAGAAGGAAAGTGAGGTGTTGACAGCTTTTGGAAAAGAAATAGTACTGAGACATTTGTGGTTGGTTTATGGCAGCTGATGTTGAATCATACTGTCTTTGTCAGCCCTCTGAAAGTCTCCCAGGTTCTCCAAAAAGCTTTGCTCCACAAGATAAGTTTCTGAGTTCTTTCTATCAGCCCAAGGCAATTGTAAAGATTCAGGATCCTACATCCTATTGCTCGAGTGGAGCATCATCTTCATACTAACCGTGAGCCCTATCTGTGTGAAGCTTACACAGCTGCAAGGATAAATACTTTGCCCATGCTCTGAGCCTGTTGGGTGGCAGAGCATCCCAAACCAGTTTCATGCTAGGGATCCCTCTCAGGGATTTCAGATGGCCACCCAGTAGCTATTAGATGATGAGCTGGAAACTGTGCCCATCTTGCTAGAAGCCAGGGACTCCACTGTGTTGTGTCTGTGGTGTTGGTTACTCTTGTGGGTGCTCACCGCACATTCCCTTTGCCACTTTTACCTCTACATTGTACTGTCAGTTGCAAAGACTGCCACACATTACAAGACTGCTGGCTCCAGTGCAGTTTGTGTATAGATTCTAATATCATAATTATGGCATGTAAACAAAACACCACTTGATTATTAAAAGCATATTCACCTAAGCTGAGCTCCCATATAAGAGATACAGCTGACTTTAATTGCTGTTAAACCTCTTCAAGTGTGCTTGCAGGAAGCCACTGGGGTTATTTAACACACATCAGCTAGTGAAATCTAGATCTGATGATGGAAGTTAATTGGTCTGGGCTCGAGCCATTTCACTCTACAACTGATGATCAGTGGGACACTTCCTGCATTTTGGCAGCTGGCAGATCTGTGCCATGCCCGTGACATCCAGCTCCAGCCTTTGGTCAGGCCCATCCAGTGGTTTTGCATGAACTGTCCTCCTCATGGGAGATCAGATGAGACACAGGTCCTCTTAACAACCAGGGGCTGGGCAAGCTTTCCTACCAAGTCAGTGATGTGAATAGCCTCACAAATCACAGAATCACAGAATTCACCAGGCTGGAAAAGACCTCTAGGATCATCAAGTCCATCCTATCGCCTAACCCTTCTAAGTAACTAAATCATGGCACTAAGTGCCTCATCCAGCCTCCTTTTAAACCCCTCCAAGGATGGTGACTCCACCACCTCCCCAGGCAGCCCATTCCAATGCCAATCACTCTCTCTGTGAAGAATTTCTTCCTGACATTCAGCCTAAACCTGCCCTGGCACAGCTAGAGGCTGCATCCTCTTGTTCTGACACTGACTGCCTGAGAGAAGAGACCAACCCCTGCCTGGCTACAACCTCCTTTCAGGTAGTTGTAGAGACCAATAAGGTCTTCCCTGAGCCTCCTCTTCTCCAGGCTGAACACCCCCAGCTCCCTCAGCCTCTCCTCACAGGACTGTGCTCCAGCCCCCTCACCAGCCTTGGTGCCCTTCTCTGGACACATTTAATCACCTCAACATCTTTCGTAAATTGGGGGACCCAGAACTGGACACAGGACTCAAGGTGTGGCCTGACTAGTGCTGAGTACAGGGGCAGAAGGACTTTCCTGGTCCTGCTGGCCACACTATTCCTGATAGAGGCCAGGATGCCATTGGCCTTCTTGGCCACTTGGGCACACTGCTGGCTCATGTTCAGTTGGCTGTCAACCAGTACCCGCAGATCCCTCTCTGCCTGGCTGCTCTCCAGCGACTCTGTCCCCAGCCTGTAGACTGTAGCACTGCATGTCAGCAAAGCCAGGGTGCTGCCACGGGTGAGAGTGAGGGTGATGCTGCCTTTGCACAGGGTGTCCAATCCAACTGATCAGCATGCTTGTGGCAGCCCTGCTGCCTCTCCAGCTACTCTGTCACCCACAGCTTGGCGGCTTGCTTCTGCTGCTGACATCTGGAGCAAAGGCATATCCAAAAGACAATATAAAACAAAACCACACTGCAGAACAAGATTAGATTCTTTTGAGCCTCTTCCAGGCCCAGCCTACCCCGGAGCTCTTTGCTGTGTTTTGCTTTGTACTTTGGGAAGAGAAGCTTTTGAATTAGGGAAAAAATGATACACATCAGTGAAGCCTAGATCTGATCTTTCCAGGTCTTTTCAAACTCTGGTGACACCAGAAGATGTTTCGCAGAGCCCAGAGGGTGGTGAGAAAGCCTGGGAATCACAGAATATTAGGGATTGGAAGGCACCTCATCAAGGCCAAGCCCCCTGCCAGAGCAGGATCACCTAGGGCAGGCTTCACAAGAACACCACTGGTCACAGGTTTCCAAGTGGACTCTCTGACACTGATCACAACACTCTGAACTCTGCTGTGAAGGCAGTTATCAGTTCACCTCACAGTCCAATCATGTAATCCACTTTTCTTGAGTTTACCTACAAGGAATGTTATGTGAGACAGTATCAAAAGCCTTGCTGAAGACAAGATACTGATACCCACTGCTCTCCCTTCATCTATCCACTTGCTCATGCCTTTGTAGAAGGCTATCAGGTTAGTCAAACAAGATTTCCCCTTACTGAATCCATGCTGGTGTCGTGGTAGGCCTAGGCAGGGCAAATTGGGTTTACACCTTTTCTGGCTTGCCCAGGCATATTTTTCTGCTCTCCCTCCTGCTGTTTTGGGGGAGAGCAACGGCGGGAAAGGGGACAAAGGGCCTGGAGCCACTAAGTCTGGGGTCTGTTGCCTGCCCAGACCCTGTGGTAAACAAGGTGCACAGGGTTGCCTTGTGCAAGGCTGTGTTCTGCCCAAAGAAGGGTAAAGCAAGCCTATGGCTTCACCCAATATGGGCAAATCTTGGCTAACTGCCATTGGATTGGCTATCCTGTGTCCAAAGGCCCATTGGTCTCGGGCTGTATTGGATAAAAGGGAGATCAGCAGAGAGCACAGAGGCCTTTGCTTTTAGCCTTTGCCTTTTGCCCTTTGCCATTCCAAGGTGTGTCTGTGCCTGCTGCCTCTGATCCCTCCACACATGTGGCCTGCACAGCCGGCGTGACACTG
>VWYK01108177.1:12114-29427 GCA_013399775.1 Semnornis frantzii
TGTGGGTAAATGCCAAAGCCTCTTGTAATTATTAATTGCCTTCTGCCCTAAGCAGAAAGTTTCTCCTTATGTCCTATGCTTATCTAGTGAGCAAGCGGTATACTGACCGCAAAGCCTTCTCTGCCAGTTTATATCGAGTTTAATTAATGTATATATTTAATAACTATTTCCAGATTCTGTTATAACCTGTACATAGTTTCCATAATGTTGCAAAGAGCCTGTTAATATTATTATTAAATGGTGATGCGAGTTCTGAATATTTAATATTAATAAACTGTTAATATTTTTATATATTGTCTCACATTAATTAATTACCCCATCCCCTTACAGCTGGGTACCCTTGACATTTTATAGATGAGTGATTTCCGTGGCCTTTCCAGCCTGCTAGCCCAGTGATGGCTGTCTTTGGGTAATTGCAGCAGGACCTCTGCAAAAGCAGAGTTGCCCAGGTAGGAAGCCTTGTGGCTTGTGGATATTGATGGGAAGTCCTTTGGACAACAAGGTGGAAGCACTGTGGTGGCACTAAGCCTCTGGCTCTGGTCCTGGCTCAGGAGCTGCTGGTGTCTGCCAGCATTGCCCACATCACCAGGTGGAGTTTCTGTCTCCTCAAACTCTGAAAACTTGAGGTGCTGTTATCTGTATTTTACAGATAAAGTATTTAGGCATCAGACTCCCAGTTAAATCCAGGAGAACTCAGTACCTAAGCTCTAAGTGATTTGCTGATAGCACGTTGTAAACAAAATTTGCACCTTCCAAACCCTTACCTGGTGGCTTAGCCCTGAGGCATCTTTCTCTGTCAGACTGCAGGTCTGTGCTCCAACACCAGGCAGCCAAATAGCTTGTGGTTGTTTGGTGACATTTGAGTGTGCCTCCAGCCTGGTGGGTGCTCTCTTGTGGCACTTGGAGGGCCTGGGAGGCTCATGGAGGGAGAGCTGTGCTCAGAGGAGATGGGAATATCAAAGTTCTGGCCACATACGGCAGTAGATATTCTGCAGCTCTTATTTATATGTTTTCTTACTTCACAGCAACCCTTGCTGGTTTTGTCAGTTCCCAGTGGGAATAATTACACTGTGCATGCCTTAAATTCTCCCTTTTGCAGTAACAACTGGATGCAATTTCCTTAGAAGTCTCAGAAACTAAGCTCTCACATTGCTGGAAGCCATTCAGGGGGTGCTGCAATATGTTCAGAGGTGGTTGCTTCTCAGCAAGGCCCCAACTGGTTTCTGGAAACCTTTCTGTAGCATGTTGCAGTTTGGGACCCATTCAGTGGGTGACACATGTGAGCCCTTTCAGCTAAATGCAACTTGTTATTTCAACACTGCAGAATACCAAGACAGCCTGTTTGGAGGCACACACTCAGGTAAGACAGAGTGTGAAATGCAAACCTGCAGGTTTAGAGATTTCATGTGCTGTTGGGATTGGGCTCAGGAAATGCCAAATCAGAAATGAAACCTGATTTTGGTCAACGCTTAATATAAATATTAGTCTTGCTATCCAAACATTCCCTGGAATAGCTCCATGGAGCTAAGGAGAGGTCTCTACAGAGATTTTTTTTTTTTTTTTCCTACCTAATTGCCTGTGATTGCAAAGGACCTGATACAGGCCAGCAGGTCCCTTCCATTCACATTGTCCTCTGATTTAAAGAGGAAAACTGACCAGAGCAGGCTGCCCAGGGAATTCTCTACAAGGCTGTTTTTGTGAGGAAATGACTTCTGGGAACGCATGTGTGTGCATTGAGATGATCTGTTTGGTTTGAAGGGGCAACAGTCCTTCTAAATGAAGTGCAAGGTCCTGCATCTGGGTTCAGGCAATCCCAAGCACCAATATAAGCTGGGTGGTGATTGGCTTGGGAGCAGCCCTGAGGAAAGGGACTTGGAGGTGCTGGTGGCTGAGATGCTCAACATGAGCCAGGAGTGTGCACTTGCAGCCCAGAGAGCAACCAGATCCTGGGATGCATCAGGAAAAGTGTGGGCAGCAGGGTGAGACTGCCCCTCTGCTCCACACTGGTGAGACCTCACTGGGAGTCCTGCATCCAGTTCTGCAGCCCTTGTTACAAGAGGGCTATGGATGTGCTGGAACATGTCCAGAGAAGGGCCACGAGGATGAGGAGAGGGCTGGAACTCTCCGCTATGAAGAGATACTGAGGGAGCTGGGGCTGTTCAGTCTGGAGAGGAGAAGGCTCTGAGGGGACCTTATTGTGGCTTTTCAGTATCTGAAGGGGGCCTACAAGAAAGCTGGGGAGGGAGTTTTTAGGATGTCAGGTAGTGATAGGACTGGAGGGAATGGAACAAAGATAGAAATGGGTAGATTCAGACTGTTATGAAAAAGTTCTTCACCATGAGGGTGGTGAGAGCCTGGATTAGCTTGCCCCAGGAGTAAGCCTCATCCCTGAAGGTGTTTAAGGCCAGGCTGGATGAGGCTCTAGACAGCCTGATCTAGTGTGAGGTGTCCCTGCCCACAGCAGGGGGTTGGAACTAGATGACCCTTGTGGTCCCTTCCAACCCTTACTGATTCTATGATTTTATGATCTGGAGACACGGAAGAAACAAGCATTTCCCCCACAAAAGGCTGGAGCACATGAAGGAAAATGTTCTTCTGACATTAGAAAGTTCCCCCTCCCTCCTGCCTGCACACTGTGCTTAAGATCTCCAGCATTTGGCGCTACTTTATTTTTCAGACTGCTCCTGTTGATTTATGAAAACCTTCATGCCAAGGCACCATCAAAGTGCTTGACCACTGAAGAACAGCCTGCAATGTGCTTCCAGCATGTCTCTGGGCAGCTAATGGAAGGCCAGTCTAACTAAGGAGACCTGAGGAAGGCCAGCTCCTGCTAGGTGCAATCTACAGCAAGAGAGGAGAGGAGGGAGGACTAGGAGAGAAGACAATGCTGCTAGGACTTGAAAAGCAACACTCAAGGGAGGTAGACAACAGATAAAGGAGGCAAAAGAGGGACAATATGTATTGTGTTTGGAGGGAGTGGGTAAAAAAAAGAGCAAGCATGCTTGTGTAATTTGTGCTTTGGGAGGAAGGTCCTGTGTGGATGCTTTATTCCAAGTCCCCAAACTCTGCCCTATCTGGCAAAAACAGGAATGAGCTTGGATATTAACCAAATGCTTTGGTCTAGTTGGAAAGCAGAGTGCAGTTATCTGGAACGAGTGAGGCAGGAGGTGCAGACCCCACTTCCCTTATGCAGTGGGAGGTGGGCTGGTCACAAGGACTCCATTAGTAACTTTTTGCCAGCTCTCTAATTTACTGAGCTCCGACCTCCCTGAATCCCCAGAGACACCACAGAGAGCTGTGGGGAGCAGGAGTGTCGAAAGCCCCAGCCAAATGTCATCTCAGGGATACTTTGAAAAAGGACCTGGCTAAAGAAATAGCATTTCAGTCCTCAAACATGGCTGGAAAGGAGCTGCCTGAAGGATTGTGCACAGAGAGGTTGGCACTGCCCAAGGGTGGAGCGTTGAGGATGTTTTAGGAGCTATGGTGGGTTCTGCTGATCTGAGAGACTCAGCTGCCCCATGGTTCTCGATTAGTAGAGCTACCCTTCCAACAGCTGGCTGCAGAAGGGCCATCCAGCTACTGTAGTGGTTGTGTCACTGTTTCACCCTTTTTCTGACAGCTCTAGCACCTCAGGTGTCCTTACTAGCAGGGCAGCACTTGCCAGCCTGTGGTCCACAAAATTCTCAAGGCATCTGAAGGTGTTCAATGAAAGTACTGTATACACCAGAACCTCCCTGTATTCACAATTCCATGTGTGCAATCAAGAGCAGGCTGTGAGAGTTGGGGCTTTTCAGCCTGGAGAAGAGAAGGTGTCGAGGAGACCTTATAGTAGCCTTCTAGTAACTGAAGGGGGCCTACAGGAAGGCTGGGGAGTTTACAAGATCCTGTAATGGCAGGACAAGGGGCAATGGGTTTAAACTGGCAGAGGGGAGAGTTAAACTAGATGCCTATGGCAGGGGGTTGGAACTAGATGATCTTTGAGGTCCCTTCCAACCTTACCATTCTATGATTCTATGATTCTATGTTAGGAAGAAGTTCTTTGCAGTGAGGGTGGTGAGACACTGGCACAGGTTGCCCAGGGAGGTGTGGCTGCTCCCTCCTTGGAGGTGTTCAAGGCCAGGTTGGATGAGGCCATGAGTGACCTGTTCTAGTGGGAGGGGTTGGAACTGGATGAGCTTTGAGGTCCCTTCCAACCTAAGCCATTCTATGACTCTATGAATGCAAAGGAATAAAAAGACACTCAGAGCTAAGTTTAATTTTTACTTGGACTGAAGTACAAATCACTGTGGTGATTTCACTGTGTGATGCCTTTGGTTTATTCAGATAAGGCTGGGCAGATCTTTGAGCAACCACATATGGTGATGCTGATCTAATGCATACAAGGCAGAAAATAGGACAGCAAGGTGGGAGCATGGTAAGCATATGGTCCTGAGGTGATTCATGTGCTCAGACTCCAACCCTGCACTACCACCTGAAACTCTTGCGGTGCTGCAGGATTGTGCTCAGCACAGCATTGCAGGCTGGTGCCTTGGGATGCTGCTGTGTAAAGATTTATGGAGCACTGGGGACAACAGAAGAATGTCTCAACTTTAACAGATCCTGTAGAAAAATGAACACCTTCCTGTATACAGAGTGGGAGATGAAAGGTGCTGGCCACACTTAAATCCAAGAGCAGCTGCAGGACATGGTACCTTTTCAATTTCTCCCCAAAGTTCTGTCTGGTTTGCTTAGTTGCTACAGAAAGAGAGAATTTACCTCAAAAGGAGGGGCACCAAGAGGTTCTCTCTGGTTGTCCCATATTCCTCAATGATTGTTCTTGGGGAACATCACTACCTAACCAGTCATCAAAGCATCAGGTAATTGCAGCCAAAGTTCTAGCCTAGGACCATTACTGACAAAAAATGGAAGAGTTCACTTCGCTGTGGCCCTCTTAGGTGTTGCTACTATTTGGAGATATGGTCCCATGCTGATGGTGCCTGTGTGGTTTAATTAGCCTTTATTGCTATTCTCTCCTGCCAGCCTGCTTGTTCATTAATTTATTTGTCCCAGGATGCGCTCAGGGATCTGTTCCTTATTTCCTGCATTGAAAGTCTTGGTTTATAACCTTAATCTTTCTCTAAATCTATTAAGAACTCTTCTCCCCATCCTCTCTACCCAATGTGATGGCGTGGGGACATCCACTAAAAGCACAGCAAGCTGTAACATGGACACCAAACCAGACAGATTCCTGTCACTCTGCTGACCACAGCAGGTAATGGGCAGTGCTGTGCCTGATCCTCCCCTGAAGCATTGTAAACTCAGTATCTGGTTCTTCCACCAATTTTGGAGCTAGTGACAGCACTGGTGGGGATTTATAGAGGCTAGCCCAGGAAAGAAGAAAAAATGGAAGCAGAATGGTGTAGCTCTGTGAAGAGACAACTCAGCCACCTGTCTGCCTACCCCCATGGCTTCCCATTCACCTCTTCCTTGTGACAATTCTCCACAAGTGAGCAGCTTCTGCTGATGAAGTAGACCTAATCCAACTCCATGATGGACTTCAGCACCTTCCTTCCCTTCACTTGCTGTGGTCTGACTGATGATGCCTGATGTGTGTGTATTACAAAGCAAGTATGTGCCACCAGAAGGGAGGGTACAAGTCACAAGCAAGGGTCAGGAGAAGATGGCTGGACTGGACTCTCGTGTTCACCAAAATTTCTTGTTTGGTTTATTCAACCCTGTCAGTATCACAGGGAAAAGGAAGGATCAACAGCTGTTGACTGATCCAGAAGCCTGCTATGTTGGCAGTGGGCATGGAAAAGATCGATCGGAGTCCAGGTACCTCCCAGTTCTTTTGGTGGTGGGTGATGTCCTTCCTGGTTCCCCAGCACTACACAATTACCAGTCCACATGGCCTCTTGACTCAGTAGAGCTGTTGTCATGAGAAGGGTTCAAATCAGCTGTGAAAGGGCAAATCCAAGAGAGGTCACTGAGATAGGTCATCCTTTCCTGCTGCCATTGAAGACCTGTGTGATGAGTAGCAAGCTTTTCCTAGCAGGAATTATGCCACTCGAGTTTACTCAACCATTTTTCTTATGCTTGTCCTGGGCCTTTCCTCTCAATACAACAGCCAAAGTCATGGGAACAGCATTTTTCAGCTTCTGGAAAGATCTTTACTTTTTGTTTGTGAAGCAGCTTTTTGAACAGGCTGTGCCTAACCACTCGCTTCACTTGACACCTGCCTGGGCTCGGGCTGGAAGGAGAAAAACAGAGACCAGCTTTGTGCCTGCCAACTGGACTTGCCTGCTTTGGGCCATCCTGCTAACGCTTGGGTCAAACTCATTCCCTTGAACCTCTGTGGACCAGTGGAGGTGGGAGAGTTCTGGAGGATCTCTGGAGGACATCTAGAGGAAACTGCAGGATTGACGTTGTGACGGTTTGGGAGTTCCCTCCCCCCCCCCACTTGTAAAATGACCCAGACTAGAACTCAGCCAAGCTGGAAGTTAAGAGATGAAGCTCTATTTACAGCTCAGCACAATATACAAGCAGATATATACNTGACACACACACTGCCCCCTCAAGACACTCTCTTATCTTCTTTGTTTTGGTGTCTTATTCCTAAACATCTCAGCAAGCCTATGAGTGAAGCAGACATCACCATTGTTTTCCTTCACAGCCTAGAGTATAATTTTCTCTATTAAAATATTCCAATTAGCTCAAACCAGCACAGACGTCCATTGCCAGGATAATTCCTGTTGAGAGAATGAAGAGCAAACACCTCTTACCTCTAATTTCACTGGCAAATGAAGGTGACAGGCTCCTTGGAGTAGCTCCTTCACCTGTGGCAAATAAAAATTGTTTACCAGGCTGGTAGCCACAGCTGGGTTGGAGGAGGGACCCTGTGAATTCCTGGTGTTCCTAGGCTTTGAGAGCCATTTGTGGCAGTTCATGAGCTGAGGACCTCTGCAAGGTACCCTAGCAGCTTCCTTCCACCCTGGCTTGCCTGAGGAGGCTGTGCCATCTGAACCCAGCTTGCCGTGTGGAAAACCCCTGGCTGTGCCATGAGACTAAGTGAAATAGTTTCCCATCTGAATGGATAGTTTTGTTATGTATACAATGAATGACCAGCTCTTTCACTGCAGCAACTGTTCACACATTGTTTCTCTGCCTCTTTCACTATTATTTTTTTTTTTAATGATTCATGCTGTTAGTTGCTCAGCTGACATTTCCAAAAGGAGTTTTTTTCAGCTTCAGCCTTTCCCTCTTCTCTTTTTGTTTGTGTAGTTTATAGGCCTAAGAGAAGTGTTTCCAATCATGATAATATCTTCATGTTTTGTTAACAAAAGTTCAAACTAGGAATAAGCCAAACTGGTTTTAGGAAAAATACTTGCTTATTTAGTAAGAGGATGTGTGCTGGAGATCAAATTTATGAGGGTGAAATTGAGTCTGGTTATTTAAAGGATTCTGAAATAGGAGCTTCCCACCCACTCACAAGGGGAAGGACCAGCTATAAATTGGTTTAGGTTGAAGGGAGCATAGAAATAAACTGTTTCTGTGCAAAAGGTAATGGAATCCAAAACAAGAACTAAACCCAGAGTTTGAGAGCCAACAGCCAGTTCACTCCCTCACACACAGCACTCATTTCATGCTATCACTCCTTGCAGAAGAAGGGTCATAATTTCCCCCAATAGCTGATCTTTCAGTTCCACAACAATCATCCTCATCTGCTGGCCAAACGCTTACTCAGACTCACAAAAGAAAGACCCAGCAGCCTAACTGGTCACATAAATGATTTATAGTATGCTTTCTCTGACTTTTAGTTACAGTTCTGAGTCAAATTTTGTAAACTCTTGCATGAGAATGGCCCATGCCAGGAATGCTGTTCAGTTCAGCAGGAATGATCTCTTCACTGGCATTTCCATGAGTAACACTGCTGACCATGCACATCTGGAGGGTTGTGGCCATAAGGCCTTCCCTCTTTCACTGAGAAGCCTAGCCAACAGTGCAACAGGTTAAGTCACCCTTTCCCACACAGGATATGAAGAGGGAGTCCACCAAATGTCTGTGTGTATATGCACCTGTGGGTATGTATGCATGTATGCATCTATCTATCTATCTGTCTGTCTGTCTATATCTATATCTGTAACACAGAATCATAGAATTATAGAATCAGTCAGGGTTGGAAGGGACCACAAGGATCATCTAGTTCCAACCCCTCTGCCATGGGCAGGGACACCTCACACTAGATCAGGCTGTCTAGAGCCTCATCCAGCCTGGCCTTAAACACCTCTAGGAATGAGGCCGCCACCACCTCCTTGGGCAACTCGCTCCAGGGTCTCACCATCCTCACAGTGAAGAACTTTTTCCTAACATCCAGTCTGAATCTACCCATTTCTAGCTTTGCTCCATTCCCCCTAGTCCTATCCCTACCTGACATCCTAAAAAGTCCCTCCCCAGCTTTCTTGCAGGCCCCCCTTCAGATATCTCTCTATCTCTATGTCTATCTCTGTGTCTATGTCTATGTCTATGTCTATGTCTATGTCTATGTCTATGTCTATGTCTATGTCTATGTCTATGTCTATNATCTCTATCTCTATGTCTACATCTATATCTTGATCTGTATCTAATCTATATCTCTACATCTCTATCTCTATCTCTATCTCTCTCTATCTCTGTATCTCTATCACTATCTCTATCTCTATGTCGACATCTATATCTTGATCTGTATCTAATCTATATCTCTACATCTCTATCTCTATCTCTATCTCTCTCTATCTCTGTATCTCTATCACTATCTCTATCTCTATGTCGACATCTATATCTTGATCTGTATCTAATCTATATCTCTACATCTCTATCTCTATCTCTATCTCTCTATCTCTATCTCTCTATCTCTATCTCTCTATCTCTATCTCTATCTCTAACCTATATCTATATCAATATCTATATCTATATCTAATCTATGTCTGAATTAGAATATTTCAGGCTGGAAAACATTTCCAGAGGTGATTATGTTCAATCTGCAGAAAGCCAGCTGGACCTAGGTCAGATTGATCAAGCCCTTGTCCAGTTGAGTTCTGAGCCCCACCAGATGTAATGAATTTTTCCCAATATCTAATTGGATTTTTTTCTTCCTGCACCTTGCATCTGTTGCCTCTGTATTACCACTGGGCATGTCTGAGGACAGTTTGACATATGCATGTATGTGTGTATATATACATACAGACATATATATGCATGTAAGCATAGAAACACAGAGTTTACTACCTTTCCTTCCTCCTCTGTGTATCCTAGAGATAGCAAGTTAAGCAAAGCCTTGGTCTGGCCCAGCATAGTTATTCTTATTCCTAGAAAACGTGTGGCTCCAGAAAAGACCCAGCATTTTGTTCCTTTTGCTGTTGTAGAGCTCAAGTTCCTTTCCATCACTTAGACACATTCCCCCCTCATGGCTTGGGACCTGACATTTCTCTCCTCTTTAAACATGATCATTACGAAATTCAAAGTAGAGCAAGAGCCATAGTTCTTTGCACCTAGTAAAGAGAAAGATAACTCATTAAAACAGTTTGGGTGAACTCTACAGTTGTGACACACTTCAGCAAATCCAGATAGAGAACAAGGCAAGCTCCAGTAATAAACTCTGAACCACTTTTAAACAAGATAACAATATTGTTTGTAGATACTCTGCATCTCTCTCTATATTTAGCCACCACAGCTCAGATCTACAGGGCTGGAGAAGAGCTATTGTAAAATGCTGCTGGGTATGGGACTTTCTTGGGCACAGCTGCGTGTATCTTGGGCTTACTGCCACATGTAGAATGAAGCCAAATTTATGTCCCAGCATGAAGGCAAAAAGCTGCTTGATTGTGAAGCAATCCTCTTGCTAAGGAAGCCACTCCAGATTTCTTAGTCAGTCAGTCCCTGCACAGAACCATAGCGGCTGTGATCTAGCTGTGAAAGGATGGTTAGAAAGAAAAATGCTTTCAAACACAGAAACTATTTCTGGTAGAGGATAAAGAGAATAAACTATCTGTACTTGTGGACAACCCAGCCAATTCTCTCCATAATGGATGTTAGAGGTATTTTTATTCATTCATGCTTTTCTCATAAGATGAAAGGAATTATACAGCCAAAGCTGTAAACTTTAACCATTGTCTCTCTCTATGTTGTCAAAAGAGCACATCTTCACTTTTGTCTTTGGGGAGTAACCTAGGCCTAATCTGAGGCAGGATTTTAATTACACAGGTGCCACATCAGCTAGGCAGGCTGACTTTTTGGTATGATAGAATTGTAAGTCCTGACCATTTGCTGTCTCTCAGTAGCCCATCCACATATCAAGAAAGCTTTTCTGTAGTCATTTCAAGAATAGCCTGGATTCTGCCTTTCCCTGCATGGCAGAGATCCTGTCATACTCTTTTCTTCCACCCCCAAACAGCACTCCCATCCTTGGAAGGATGGCACCTCTCAATCTATGCCATCAAAGCACTTCACAGAAGTCCTAGACATTTGTCAGTGTCTTTCAGAGAGATCAAGATTTCACCCCTTGAGTACAGCTGTATTTCTGTGAAATTAGCCACATTTTACTGCTGGGCAGCTTGGGCAGTAAGAGGTAAATGCCACAAGAAAGTCAGAGGTTGGGAGTGACTCAGGACTCAACCTAAGGAACTTGGTTCTGTTTGGGCATGAGCCTAAACTGTTTAATACCTCTCAATGTGTTCTGAGCAGCAGAAGAGAATCTGCAGAGCATCAGCACTTCACACAGAAGGGATCCCATCCAGAAGGACATTTGACAGGCTGGAGAGGTGGGCACAAGCCAACCTCATGAAGTTCAACAAGACCGAGTGCAAGGTCCTGTGCCTGGGTGGGGGCAATCCCAGGGATCGATATAGGCTGGGCAGTGACTGGCTTGAGAGCAGCCCTGAGGAAAAGGACTTGGGGGTGCTGGTGGATGAGAAGCTCAACATGAGCGACTGGCGTACACTTGCAGTCCAGAGAGCCAACCAGAGCCTGAACTACATCAAGAGAAGTGTGGCCAGTAGGTCGAGGGAGGTGATTCTCACCCTCTACACCACTCTTGTGGAGTATTGTGTCCAGTTCTAGAGTCCCTATTACAGGAATGATATGGACATGCTGGAACATGTCCAGAGAAGAACAACAAGGATGATGAGAGGAGAACACCTCTCCTACGGAAATAGACTGAGTCAGGTTTATTCAGTCTGTAGAGAAGGTTCCGAGGAGAACTTATTGTGGCCTTCCAGTATCTGAAGGGGGCCTACAAGAAAGCTGGGGAGGAACTTTTTAGGATGTCAGGTAGTGATAGGACTAAGGGGAATGGAACAAAGCTAGAGGGGGGTAGATTTAGATTGGATGTCAGGAAAAAGTTCATCACCATGAGGCTGGTAAGACACTGGAACAAGTTGCACAGGGAGCTGGTGGAAGCCCCATCCCTGTAAGTTTTTAAGGTCAGGCTGGATGTGGCTCTAAGCAACCTGATTTAGTATGAGGTGTTCCTGGCCCTTGCAGTGGAGTTGGAACTGGATGATCTTCGAGGTCCCTTCCAACCCTGACAATTCTGTGATTCACAGCATGTCTCCTTGTCTGACTGCTTCAAAAGGGCAGATGACACTTCTCAATCAAACCTGCTAATCTGGAGAGAGAAAAGAGTTTCATCTGTTTTGTGGTGAAGACACCTGAAATGTCAAGAGAGCTGTTTCAGGAGGAAGCACAGAGAAGGTCCGTGTACTTACAGCTGTGCTTTCAACACTGGAAAATAAATAACCTTTTCACCACAGAGCCCATTATAATTACAACTAGCATGTAAGAGCAATTAGGATGTTACTGCCTTGCTCTTATGGAGCAGTCTGGATTGCTGTTTCTTGAAGAGGTGTAATGGAAACAGGGAAGTTAGTTATTTATGGTTGGGGAAATGAGGAGATGAATAAGTTATGAGATTTCACATCAATATTCCTTCTTTTTGCAAAGAAACATCATCCAACCCTATCGTGAACTTACAAGTCTGCCATTTCCCCCTGAAGAATTTTTTAAGATCAAATCTCAGATCTTTCCCAGCCTGCTTATCTCTGCTTGAGTGGCAAACAGGACAGCTGTCAGTTTGTGAGCCATCCCTGTCAGCTGGCTCCTGGCAGAGGTAAGCACACAGCCTACACACTCAGACTGAGGCTGGAGCTAAACCAGGCAACACTGTGTTTAGCTAGAGATACTGTCCACTTTGTTCTGCGCTGGATGGACCCCAAAAAAATGCTCCCAAAGGATAGGAGCAGCTGGGAGACAGACACCCAGCAAAATAATATTTGGCTGGAAGCCCCACTCGAAATTTCGAAATACAGATTCAGGATCTGCTTGGAGGAGGAAGAAAATTGTTCAGGCTGGTTTACGGTGAACTCCAACTCTTGTTGGAGCAAAACCACTTGTGCAACTCCTGGAATGGGAGAAAAGTGTGAAGGGGATGTTTTGGGATATAAGTAGAGTGGAGGTGGACTTGAGGATGATGATGAAGAAAGGAGGAGGCTCAGCACAATTTGGTTCTGTCCCACAGGGATAAGTGAAGCTTGAACTGGACTCTGTACAGGAGAAGCAATGGCAGAACAGAGGTGTGCCAGCAGCAGCAGCAAACTAAGGTTAGTGAATTCAAGATTGAATTCAACAAAGAAAACCTGTTGTCAAGGGACAACTTCAAAAGGTGCCTGCTTATTCCCTGGCTTCTGCCTGGAGAGAAAAGAATCTATTCCCTAACCCTGGACAAAAGCATAAGAAGCCAGTGAGTAAATCTTCCCCTTTGGAACTTACTCTGCTCTGCTTGTAGGACATACATTAACTCTTGCAAATTTCATTACATATGAGGATTCTTGCAATTCACATAAACATCAGTTGTT
Source organism: Semnornis frantzii (assembly GCA_013399775.1). NCBI lineage: Eukaryota > Metazoa > Chordata > Aves > Piciformes > Ramphastidae > Semnornis > Semnornis frantzii. The sequence continues at coordinate 24,981 of VWYK01108177.1, forward strand.
GCCAGAGACCATGTGCTGCATTTAAACCAAAGGACTGTACACATTGCATAATGACCATATGGTCAAGACTTCTGCAAGTACATCTTTGTATAGAATCATAGAATGGTAAGGTTGGAAGGGATCTCAAGAATCATCCAGTTCCAACACTCTGCCATAGGCAGGGACATGTCCCACTAATACAGGTTACTCAAGGCCTCGTCTAACCTGGCCTTGAACCCCTCCAGGGAGGGAGCAGCCACAACCTCCCTGGGCAACCTGTGCCAGTGTCTCACCACCCTCACTGCAAACAACTTCCTCCTAACATCCACTTTCAATCTCCCCTCTGCCACTTCAAACCCATTGCCCCTTGTCCTGTCATTCCCAGACCTTGTCAATAGTCCCTCCCCAGCCTTCCTGTAGCCCCCTTCAGATCCTGGAAGGCTACTCTAAGGTCTCCTGGAAGCCTTCTCTTCTCCAGGCTGCAGAGCCCCAACTCTCTCAGCCTGTCCTCACAGCAGAGCTGCTGCAGCCCTCTCAGCATCTTGGTGGCCTCCTCTGGACCCGCTCCAACACTTCCATGTCCTTCCTGTGCTGGGGGCTCCAGAACTGCACACAGGACTGCAGGTGGGGTCTGAGGAGAGCAGAGCAAAGGGGCAGAATCCCCTCCCTTGCCCTGCTGGCCACACTGCTCTTGATGCAGCCCAGCACAAGGTTGCTGTCTGGGCTGCACTCACACTGCAGGCTTATGTTGAGCTTTTTATCAAGCCAGACCCTCAGGGTCTTTTCCTCAGGGCTACTCTCAGCCATTCCCCACCCAGCCTGGAGTTGTGCTTGGCATTGTGCCTACCCAGGTGCAGGACCTTCCACTTGGCCTTGTTGAATGTCATGAGGTTGGCCTGGGCACAGCTCTCCAGCCTGTCCAGGTCCCTCTGGATGGATCCCTGCCCTCTAGCAAGTCGACTGTGCCACACAGCTTGGTGTCATCTGCAAACTTGCTGAGGGTGCACTGATTCCTCTGTCCATGGCACTGACAGAGATGTTAAACAGCACTGGTCCCAGCACTGACCCCTGAGGGATGCCACTGGTCACTGGTCTCCATATACTGGGGTATAATCATGAGGCCTACAAAAAAAGGAGGCTCAGTGCCTTTGCCTTGAGTCTGGGGGAGCTGGTGAGCATCCTACAGTGTGTCCAAGTACTCTCATCACTTGAGCCAGCATGTGAGTTTTGATCTGCTGTTGCGTGAGCCTAATCTCAGTTAGACTTCTCTTGAGCAATCACCTGCAGGCGGACTGATATCATATGCTATTCTTAGCCTGCATATCTCATTTCCAGGTGTTAGAAGAAACTGGATTTGAAGCAGGTACTCAGCACAAACAGACAAGTCGCTCAGAATGCCCTAAGACTCTGGTTCCAGCGGACTGTGTTCAGAATTTGAGTTTCAGGTGGTTTAACAGGTTAAAGCAGGAAAACAGAGCAATATATTCAGGGCTGAAAGTGTGCATACACCTGCACATACATCCGCACAGCAAAACACTTCCAAAATTTAAAAGCATAATTAAGAAAACTGGGCTAGCACAAAGGTCTTTCCTCTGACTTGAAGAACATTCTTCACATCTTACTTCACATTGCCTTTGAAAATGGAACCAAGCACTGCTAAAACAGGACTCTATTTTCAGAATTTAAAAAGCAATCCTATGTGCCCTCCAACACATCTACAGCTACACTGAGCATGTATGTGCAATTCTGTGTCCCTGAACAGCAGAATGTGTTGCTACACAAGTATCAAAGTACATTCTGCTTTATGCATAGAACTGCAAAGCAAAATATCTTGCAGCCAGCTGCCCAAATATTAGGTGCTTGTGGGCCTCAAGGCATTGATGCCCCATAAATTTAAGAACATTTATTAGGTGAAGACAGAAATGGAAGTCTCGTAGCAGTGGAAAGTATGATAATGAGGTAAACATACATTGCAAAGAAAATAACAACTACTGGTGCACTCTGTGCAGGAAACGGTGGCTTCAAACAATCAGTTCTTGAATGCTGGGGTATGCCTGTGAGCTGGCTGCAGGATGGCCTACAGCACTGCTTAAGAGAGTCTAGCACAGAGCCACAAAGATGATTAAGGAAATGGAACATCTCTGTTATGAGGAGAGACTGAGGGAGCTGGGGCTGTGCTGCTTGGAGAAGAGGAGACCTCAGCAATGGTTATAAATATGTAAGGGCTGAGTGCCAGGAGGATGGAGCCAGGCTCTGCTGGGTGATGCCTGATGGCAGGACAAGAGGCAATGGGTGGAAGTTGAGGCATAGGAGATTTCATTTAAACATGAGGAGGACTTTTTTCACTTGAAGGGTGACAGAACACGGGAGCAGGCTGCGCAGGGGGCTTGTGGATTTTCCCTCTCTGGAGATATGCAAGACTTGCCTGGATGCGTTCCTGTGTGATATGGTCTAGGGGATCCTGCTCTGGCAGGGGCCTTGGACCGGATGAGTTTTCGAGGTCCCTTCCAGCCCCTGACATTCTGTGATTCTGTGGTTCTGTGATCTCTCTGTGTTTATAGCTTTTTACAGTGCTCTAAACCCAGTTAGATGAGTAGGAAACCAAATAGATGTTCTGCTCCTTTGAACGCTTTGAAGCACGATATATTCACACGGTCCTTTGCATTCCCGAAGGCAGAGCGTTAGATATAGCTTCTGTTTTCCTTAGATGAGCTTCTCTGGGAGACTATACCCACCGAGGCACCAGGGAGTCCCTCCGCGGTTTGTGGAGACCCAAGGTACGGTGAGTTTTGTGCACCACGAGCTCCACCTGGAGGCTCTTTGCTTTAATCAGTGATTTTGAAAGACTTGGAGAGGAAACGCAACAGCTCCAGAGGCAGCTGGAAAGTAATGACCTTGCAAATCAGGCTGATGTGGAGGTGACGCAAAGAGCATGGTGGGGGGTGAGATAAGCTCCTTTTCCCTAAGGTGCTGAGGGGACCCAGCATGCTGTTAAGATTGCCCTGTTGGACTGTTTATGGTAGCGCAGCTGTCCTCCCGGGTCCCCATGGTATGCATTTGAAAGCCTCTCTTTACCCTTTCCCTTGAACTTAAGGGTGGTGGTAGAGGTGATGTCAGCCCAGTCTGTGGCTTCCACAGAGCATGCATGGCAGTGAGAATGGCCATTCTGGAGGGTCAAGACTAGGCAGGATGCAGGAATACACAGGTTTGTTAATTTGGGTGAATATTGCTGCATGAAGCTCACAAAACACTTGGCTGTTCAGAGCAAGTTTCTGATGACTTATTCCAGCTGTTTGATCCTGGTGATTTTGCTCACTCTGTCTTAAAGCTGTCTGCATGCACAGTTTTGGCCAGAGTTTTCCACTGCTAATTTAACCACTACATAGTCAGAATCAAGTTTCAAACTGGGTCAGTACCCTATGAAGCTGAGATGTGATCACCTTCTGCTCAACTACTGTTATGGTAAAAGCTGCTGGGAGTGGGGTACCCTATCTCTGCCTCAATGTTGCAGGCAAGTGATGGGTGTGACTGAGCTAAAACTCAGCAACGATGTTTTCCTTTGTTCTCCTATAGGTCTTGCAGCACTTACAGCAATGAGAGGTCTGACTGATGGACAGCTGTTGAGCAAAGCGAGAGAGCTCCATGAAAAAAAGAGTGTGCACAGGGAGGTTGTGCTGAGCAGGATCTTCTTGCTGGAACACCTGTTGTGCATTAAGATGCTCATTGTCCTTCTAGCTGAGTGAAAAAGATCCTTGGGGATTATTAAGACAAACAGCAGTCCAAGATACCCCCAGAACCCTTCTCTGACACAGTGAACATCACTATGGTGTTAAGGAGGCCAGGAAAGGTATTTGGGTAAGAAACCTTCGTGAGCTCTGCCATACACACTGTAATCAGAGCTGTAGCTGCAAATGTTTCTGCTAGCTCTGCTTGTTGCTTGACTGTGCACTTAACAGAGCTGGTACCCCAGCTGCAGGCTGCTAGAGGTCTGGGGAGAGCAGATTGTTTGGTTCTGATTTTACATGGAGAAGTGCACAATCTGTGTGGAAAAGCACCTCAAATGCAAAGGCTGGAAGTGCTGTCTGTGCCACAAACAGACCTGAACATCACCAACACTTTGTGCATGTGATCAAAACCCAGGTGTGGAGCAGGGCTCTCTTCTCTATGATGTAGGACATACACAGGAAACTGGACACACAGCTCAAATCACATTTTTGCCATAAAGTTAGTGCCAAATGATTTGTGGCATGAGGGGATGGAAAGCAAAACTGAATGGGAGCTTAAGGGAACACATGGTCCAACAAGAGCAAGTGCAGGGTCCTGTACCTGGGACAGAACAATCCTCACTAGCAGTACAGGCTGATAGGAAGGATGAGGTGGTAGACAAGGGACTTGGGGGTTCTGGTGGACGAGAAGCTGGACATGAGCAGACAGTGCATGCGTATGGCCCAGAAGGCAAATCATATCC
>VWYK01108191.1:1548-14894 GCA_013399775.1 Semnornis frantzii
AGTGACAGGACAAGGGGCAATGGGTTTAAACTGGCAGAGGGGAGATTGAAACTGGATGTTAGGAATAAGTTGTTTGCAGTGAGGGTGGTGAGACACTGGCACAGGTTGCCCAGGGAGGTTGTAGCTGCTCCCTTCCTGGAGGTGTTCAAGGCCAGGTTGGAGGAGGCCTTGAGTGACCTGTTCTAGTGAGAGGTGTCCCTGCCTATGGCAGGGGATTGGAACTAGATGATCTTTGAGGTCCCTTCCAACCTTACCATTCTATGATTCTATATCTTCCAAGGCTGCCATTGGAAGTGCCTAAAAAAGCCAGCAGGTGCCTGCTTTTGAGAACATCACCCTTTCATCTGGAAAGTGTGGTATAGGATGGCATGAAATGAGAATAGAACCTCTCAGAACAAGCTAAAAGCAACAGTTGTTTGCCAAGTCCTTAGCTGAGTAATGTATGAATTTTTCATCTAGTCTCTGTATCCTGCTGAGCTGAAAGGAGCTTTCCCCACACCTCAGCAAGGCAAGGCAGCGCTGCGCTCCGACGTACTGCAAAACAAGATCCTTGGTCTCTGTGCCCAGCACTAGCTCCAAAAGAAAGCTACAATAAATGCATGGACTTAAAAAATGTCAGGCCATTGCAGGTTGCTCACAGGTTGGCGTCACCACTTCCCTGGGGAATAATGAGCACATCCAGCCAAGTACTTATGCTTCCATGCTTTGATGTGGTCAGGGTGCTTTACTCCTTGATGGGAAGAGGAATCTCATTCCTGTGTTCATGAGCTAAGACTGCTCCTCCCTTATTTTTGAAAAGGCCTGCAAGTGCCCGTAGACTAAGGAATGAGAAATAACTTCACCCTGGCAGTGTGGCACTCCTTATGCTTTATCTCCAACCTCACCCACCACGTTAAAAAAATCTTTCCACCATCCCATCATAGAAACAGCAAAAGGCCTGAAATGCATGGGTTAAGCACCACAGACTCCAGTAATTTCACAGGAAAGGGCAGAGCAAGCTGCATTCGCATAAAGAGTTAAAGATTATTTCCATATACTAACCACAGCAGCAGAAATAATAATCTCCTCACCAGTCACATGCAAATCAAGTTCCAGTATAATAAACAATTTAATTGTTTGATTAACCAGAAGTCAAGAATCCACAGTAATTAGGCTAGAAAGGGGGGAAAGAAATGCATAAAGCCAAAATAGCAATACCACATTTGGAGTGCACTGCAGAAATGACACAAAACTGGCTGAGTTCCAGCATCTGGTTGCTTTGCAGCTCCAGAGCAGGTCCTGCCCTAAGTCTCTACATAGGAATCAGACTCTGCACACTCATCCCTTCTGCTTTTCTTGCAGCAGAGAGTGGTAGTAGGGGGACTCAGCAGGCCAGATGAAGGTGCCTTCCCACTTATACCATTAGATTTTCTCCAGTTTAATTAAAAAGAGAAAAAAAAAAAAAATCCCTGCCTTGACCCAAGCACACACTCCCACTCAGGTGCTAGATAGTTTAATTTCCCTTTCAGTTCTACTGCCCTGCAACCACTTCTGTCCAATGTCATCATCAATGACATAGTTTGCTTAAGGCCTTTAGTAATTAAGTGCAAAAAAGGTGTTTGAAATAAAGGCCACTGAGGGCTAGCTGTAGTGCAAAGGCTGGTGTGTGTGTGTGTGTGTGTGATGTGTTTCTTTCTTCTGCCTAAATAATCAAAGGAATAAAGACTCCATGGGGCAGCTGATGCTGCAACCACTTCCTCCAGACAGCCCCCCACAAGCCCTAGTCTGGAGAGCTTGTTGGTTTTGGCTTTGTTTCCAGCTGGCCTGATCTGGAACAGGTATCCCACAGCTTGCACTGCTCTGATCTTGATTTAGAAGGACCTGTGATCCCTGATTAAAAACTCCAGAGTGCTGAAGCAATACTAGCACTGCTTTGCAGCAAACTTTGTTAGACACCCATTAGGGACTGCAAACTCTTAATGAGTCTCCTGCTGCTTTCCTGTGATGCTTTGTGATTACAGCCCTTACACTCAGATTGATCTTGCAACCTCATCGGGTTTCTTTATTTTTCCTCATTTCTGGTCTTCGAGGCAGGTTTTTATTCTGAAGACTAGTCTCAGTTTGATACATTAACCTCCCTGAGCACACAGTTGCATCCGAATATGACATTCCCCCCCACCATTGCTGCATTGCTTATGAAAGTGCTTTGAGCGTCACAGAGGACCTAGAAGCTCATAATATTTAAAAGTTTGCCTGTTTACCAAGTGTGTGTTGTGCCTCTAAAGAGCATGGTCCCTCTGGTTCATCCTCCTCCATTTCATGTCATAGAATCATAGAACCATAGAATGGTAAGGTTGGAAGGGACCTGAAAGATCATCCAGTTCCAACCCCCTGCCATAGGCAGGGACACCTCCCACTAGTACAGGTCACTCAAGGCCTCCTCCAACCTGGCCTTGAACACCTCCAGGGAGGGAGTAGCCACAACCTCCCTGGGCAACTTGTGCCAGTGTCTCACCACCCTCACTGCAAACAGCTTCCTCCTAACATCCAGTTTCAATCTCCCCTCTGCCAGTTTAAACCCACTGTCCCTTGTCCTGTCATTGCAAGACCTTCTCAATAATTCCTCCCCAGCCTTTCTGTAGGCCCTCTTCAGATACTAGAAGGCTACTCTAAGGTCTCCATGTTGGGCATGTCCATGTTGGGCAGTTCTTCATTCAACGATGCATGAAAATAGCAAACTGTTCCTGTGGCACCAACACTCAACCTGCTTACAGCTAGACATCAACACAAGATCTTATTCTTGTGTTATTCAATATCCTCTCTGAAGGGACCTGGGGACCTCACACAGACACATCCTTTCCTCACAACCTTCCTCCCCATTACCACCCTGGGCAGCCTTGCTGCTTGTGAAATTGTAAAGACCCCCTAGGTCATGGTGGGAGCCAGGAGCCTGGGCACCACAGTGTCTGTTAATCTCACCTAAAAAACCAACAAAATCCACCTATCTCAGGCAGTATGCCTTAATATCCCTAAAAACAAAAGCTAGAAGGACCCTAACTCTGCTGAAAGACTAAAAGTGGAAAAGCTCTCTGCTAGTGACCCTCAGTCCCTTTATAGAGGAAGTCTGAGCTGTCTTAATTCTACCCAGCTGAGCTGGAGGCTGCAACCTGTCTGCAGCTGGGAAGCAGACTCCTCTCCACATTACTGCTCAGGAGGAAACCATGGACTTGAGGTGACGGTGAAGCTCATGAGGGATCGGTCTTGTCTGATGTCTCTGCAGCTCTGCTGAAATAGAAAATGCAGAGTGGAATTGTTTTTTCTTTTCTTGCTCCCCATTGTTTTAGCAAGCTGTGGTTGCAATCCTGCGGCAGAGTCTGTTTTTTTGGATTGATAAACTCTATGTTAGGCTTTTGATTGATTTATGGTTTGTTTTCCTAGAGTGGTTAGCTAGCTAACACAGAAAAGAGAAAAAGGGTCTAGACAACATACATAATCTTGTTTCAAGACCTTTCCAAGAATTTTGTCTTGGGAGTTAAGAGAAGACCCCTCTTCCTTGCAGGAAAAATGCAAACCAGCAAGAAAAGAGCAGTTGCAATCCCAAGGAGTTGAGGATTAGGTTTTGGAAATATTTCAAATTGTTTTGTGGGATTTTCAGATGTTATTATACACCAAGTAGCTCATAGGCTGGCGTGAGTCCTCACGACAATGCTAAGAATTAAGGAAGTACTGATTTCACCTTGCATTCAGGTAACTGAGGCTAATGGGAAATGCAGAGCTCTGAGCTGCCTGTGATGGAGCCTTCTGGAGAACTAGAAATGACTGTGGTCCTCCAGGTACTACTGCATCACCCTGTCTGATGTTTAGCTAAAATGCATCTTTCTTCCCAATTACTATGGTTCCCTAGCATTGGCCCAAAACACAGCTTTAAACCAGAGCTTCAGACCTGTCCTGTGGTAGGCTGAGTCTGCCCTAATAAGGCGCACCAGGCCCTCCATTTGCCCTATTTCACCCAACACAGCCCACTGACTAAAGAAATTATATTTCTGCACAGGTACCTTTTAGCTAGATCCCAAGGAGCTTTGAGGTGACCTACCTCCTTGGGTCACCGTCATCTGCTTGGAAAAGGTGCTTAGAATTGTGTTCAGGAACATTAAAACAAAACAAAACCAAATCTAAATGTAGTATGTCTCCTGAGAAGCATTGTGATGCAAGTTGTAATGGCTCAGCCTCTGCCTGACTGCGCTATCAGGCATGAGAATAAACAGCCGAGCAAGAGCACTGCTCCGGTTCAGCAGTCCTCGGCCTCCATACAAAGCCTAGTGGCAGTCCAAGCACGGTGATCCCTCAATGCTGTCTTAAAATGTTGCAAAAGGGCTCAGAGATGCCCACAACCCTCCTTCAGCCTGCTTCATGTCAGAGCTGAGCAACTGCCTGAGCAAGCCCACTACTGACGTTACTCCATGTCAGACTGAGGTTGATCGACCCTTACCTAGAGGTGATGCGGAGTATGCAAAGACCATGGTGATGTCTGAACCAAACCCCCGTTCCCAATGAATCTCATCTTTCCTTTAAGAATTTTTCTTGGTTTGAGCTGGAAAACAGCTCTGGACTGAAGACAATCATGACAATGCATAGTCCTGCCTTTTCTAGACCTGTGTGATATAATTATCACTGCTAAAAGCCCTGCTGACTTAATAGCTCAGTAATAGATGAGGTCCAATAGATCCTGGAGCAAGTGAATGTATTTATCTGGGAAATTAGAAAATGGAAGGAAAGAAAAGGGGAAAAAAAAAAATAATCCTATCACATGGCTCTTCATAGCTTTTGACTTGGCCCCCCTAAATGTCACCAAAGCAGCAGGAGTACAACTTGTCTGTAAGTCCATATTATGTAATAGCAATTTCTTTGTTTTCTCTCACTTTAAGGTTTAGCAAGAAGGGAAGAAAAAAACCCAAACCACCAAAAAACCCACCAAAAAACCTGATGGTTTTACAAAAAACCCAACACAAAAACCCTACCCAACCAACCCTCATGTATAGAGAGGTGGTGGTGGAGGGGATGTTAAAAGGATGTTAAATCCCTGCAAGCTATTAATGGCGAATTGCATAACGGCTGCCGCGGGGTTGCTAGGTTTTACCACGTCCCTGCGCCGTGTTAAATATTAACAGCGCTTGTACTCGGGGCGGCTCGGCTGCTGCTGAGCCTGGAGACGGCCCCGCCAATCCCAGCCGCTGGCCGGGTTTCCATGGAGCCTTTCTCTTCATTCCCAGCGCAATTCTGGCAGCCCTTGGCTAAAACCCATCTCCGAAGCCGGCAGTGCGCAGAAAAGGAGGCAGAACGGTTTGCAGCGTTCGCTCCGTGCCTAACGGAGGTGCGGGGGTGTGCTCCGTTCGTCTTAAAAAGAGCAGGCTCCTGAAACGACGCCTGTTTTGTCTTGTCTGGCAGAGCTACAGAGCTCCATGGTGCTTTTAACCCTCATGTCACCAGCCCTGAGACAGCTACCTGTGAGGCCGCCTTCCTTTCAGGCTCCTAGGAAAGTGAGGACAGAATTTTTTATCGGAGCCTGTTGCAAGAGGACAAGGGGTGATGGTTTTAAGCTGAAAGAGGGGAGATTTAGGCTAGATAAAAGAAGAATTTTTTTACAGTAAGGGTGGTGAAATGCTAGCACAGGTTACCCAGAGAGGGGTAGATGCCTCATCCCTGGAACAATTCCAAGTCAGGATGGACTAGGCTCTGAGCAACCTGATAGAGTTGTCAATCCTTGCTCACTGGGGAGGTGGGGGTGGGGTGGGGTGTTGGACCAGACGACCTTTGAAGGTCCGTTCCAACCCAAACCATTCTGTGATTCTCCCCTCTTCATTCCTCCTCCTCTTCTACTTCTGTTTCCTGGTTTAAATTAGACTGTGGGATCGTCTTGATTAGATAAGCAAAAAATAAATACAATATCTTGTAAAATGTGGGTTTGCCTTATTTTCTCCCAGCAGCACAACTCTCATCAAAGCCTTTCAGATTTACATTTAAAGCATCTTAATGGAGTTAATGGTGCAGATTTTCAATACATTGGCTTCATGGGACCACTTCATGGGACCAGTTTATGTCCATGCTGGGACCAGTTTTCATCCATGCTGGATGTGAAGAGGCTTTGCTTGCTGTTGCTCTTTGGAGAAGGGCACCACTAGATGCTACAGATCTGCCTGTTCAATATGCATGGGAGCTCAAACAGCTTTTTGTTATGTCTCTAATTAGGCTAAGTAGGGTGTTGGATTCAAGTGCTAATTAGAAATGACCACTCTAAAATACATTAGGATATTTCGGGTTGTGTGCTGTTTGCATATTCAGGTTGCAGCTGCTACTGCTGAGTATGTATGAGTAATGAGATGAGTCCACCCACCTGAACCCTTTTAACCTGTGACTTTTTTTTTTTTTTTTTTGACAGATGCACCACATCTAAGAAAATGGTTTTCCAGCAATGGGAATAAGTCCTTGTAGGACATAGAGTCAGTCACCCCTGGCTAAAGGGAGAAGGGAGTGAGAGGCAGGGGCAGGCAGCCAGGACTGGTCCAGCCCTCTAAAATAATGATGTGATTATGCTCTGTTTACCTAGCGCTGGGGAGGGGATGCCTGGCAGTACTCCGGAGTGGGAATTAGGCTTGTAGGGCCATAGGGTAATACAGGTTGAAAGGGGACTCTGGAAGTTCTGCAGACTCAGAGCAAGGTCAGTGAGGAGAGCAGACGTGGATTTACCCACCTGGGCGCTACAACCCTCCGAGGACAGGGCCAGCCCATCCTTTCTGGACAAATGTCACATTGCTCCTGACCTGCTTTACTGTGGGTTTTTTTGGACGTGTGAAATGAAGACTCTAATGCCCTCTTGGCATGTACTCTGCCTTCCTTTTGTGATTGCAACTTGTGTGTCTACAGAAAGATTGGAAGGAGGCACAACTCTTTTCTACAATTGCTCTGCTTCAGGGAGGGCTTTGGGTCCGGTAGAAATGAGGAATGGTAGCTCAAATGTACTGGTGAGAGGTACCATCATAATCAGTCTTGAATATCCATGGAGAGGGCTTTGCCCTGAGCTGGGCCAGAGAAGATGGTCTTTGATCTCCTCTTCCACTGGAGCTATCAAAAGACAGGACAGAGACCAACCTATGCCCATAGACATATGGATTTCCCATGCAGTTGGCAAGGATTGGTGGGTTACAAAATGTGCTGTCTATTCTGTGTGCCAGGCCAGCCCGCAATGAACTGAAGCAGTCACTTGTGGGACCACCCTCCTGCACCACAGGGACAAAGTCATCCTGGCCCCTTTTCAGTTTTGCAGATGTGGCACTTCTCTGTACTCATAGCTGAGCATTGCCACCATATCCTTGCAGCCCGGCCAGGGTCAGTGTCCGTTTCCTTCCATCAGAGGGCCCATTGCCTCTGGGTATCTGCAGCCCCCTTGAATTGAGCAGGAACTGTGTTATGGCAGAGCAGGGTTTTCAGATGTGAAGGAAGTGGTTGAAGCTGGGGATGGAAAGGAGCAGGGAGGACACAGAGCTCCTGGGCAAGGTGTGGGGCAGGATATAGGCGGTATCACACGTCATGTGGGAGCTTGACCTGCTGAAGCCATGAGGCCATCCTACCCGCCACACAAGATTTTCCATGGAGACCCATGTGTACAAAAAAGCATATGCTAGCTCAGCACTTTTGGAAGCTGTTGAGACACTCTTTTCAAGCACAGGGCTCAGCATTGCCCTGTTTTTTTAAACAGACCCTTGGGAATAATTAAACCTGCTTCATGGGCAGGAGGGCCAGACTGCCTGCCTGCCTGGCAAACAGGGGGCATCTAAGCCCTGAAAACATGGCCCTACTGCAGCTGCCTCACACACACAATGTGCAGGGACTTGGCCACACAAAAAAATATAGCCTCACTCTCCAGCCTGTGGTGCAGAGGGAGAAAAGCAGGCACCCTTGCTCCTGCCAAGGCAGAACCCCGCCCTGTGCAAGCCCCCCTGTCCCAGCACACCCACTGCTGTGACTCCTGCTCAGTCACTCCTCTGCTAGGCAAAGAGCAGTCCTCAGGTTTAAGCTCCCCACTCTCCACATTCTCTCACAGTGAGGATGAAGTCCCACTGCACCCACAGCCTGTGATCACCCTGCAGATACCCTTCTGATTGCTTTTCCATGGTATTGAGAGCAACAATACAGTTTCCCACCCATTTTCATACCCCAGTTCTCCTCGCTGCTGCTACAAGGTGGGAGCTATTTGCCCAGACAGGGTTGTCAGAACCTTTCAGGTTCTGAGTCCTTCCTGAGTTACAGCCTCTCCCCCTGGCTCCAGCCAGACCAACCCATGGCTCCAATGGATGTTTCTGTCCTAGTTCAGGCTGCTCTCAGGAAACAAATGTTGTTGTTCAGGTGTTTAATGATGCCTTAATAAACATCCCAGCCACAGCTGCTCCCTCTCTAGACTGATTACACTCAGGTTGCTCTAGTTACCACGTTACAAAGTTAAGAGTTTTTGCTAAAAATTGATAAAGCTTTAGGCTACACTGGGTTCTGTGGAGCCAAGACTGAGATGCAGATAGGCTGTGCCTTGCCTGAGATCCCGAAGCAAAGGGCTTTCTGTAAAGCTGATGTAAACCCAAGCTGGTCTAGGTCCAGTATTTCCTTGGCTTCAGTTCAGATTCATTCCAGAAGTCAAACTGATGAACTTCCAGCCCTCAGGTACATTTACTGGGGGCAAGGAGGGACATATCTACAGTTTAACAGAGCCATAATTTCTACCTGAATGCTTTATTATTTGAAAATCATTAATAAGTTGAAGTGAAAAGGACAGGACCCTTTAATCTATGAGTGGTGTGCTAAATGATGGTGGTAAATCTCTGTCACCTCCATGGCAGGTATAGCTGATTTGCACTCCCCAAATGGCAGTGATTTTATCCCCCAAACCACACTGGAGGGACGGAGATCAGCTTTCTGAGAAAGAAAAGAAAACAACAAAGATGCTCTTAAGCTACTATTGGATGGGAGTAGTCAGCAAGGCACTGCAGAGACTGGGTGCATTTTGCCGTTCTACCATGCACTGGCCATGAACTCTGTCAGGCTCCCCTCTTATCTCTTCCTCAGCTTGTCTTATCACTTTTGATCTATTTATTGCTCTGCTTGGCATGCTTTTCTAGCCAGGCAGACAAAGCTGTTCCCAAGGCCAGTGTGTTCGGGTGTCCCTGAAAAGGCTCCCACCTCCAGCAGCATGAAGGCAAATCATGCCAATAGCCCTGAGGGCAACCCTGCTCCCCTCCAACACGGAGATAATTGAGAGTTGTTTTGTTGAGTTGCATACAGCAGTGTGTTGTCCTAACACCCACCTGTCTGCACAAGGTGCCCACGCTGTTGCTCCAAACCATAGCCACTGTGTGTCTTACCAAAGGGTCACCTATGGGCTGGGGGGCACCCTGTGGTGGGGCTGGTCTTTCAGCCTGGGTTTCACAGAATCACAGAATTAATCTGGTTGGAAAAGACCTTCAAGATCATCGAGTCCAATCCATCACCCAACATCTTCTAATTAACCATGGCACTAAGTGCCTCATCCAGCCTCTTTTTAAACACCTTCAGGGATGGTGACTCCACCACCTCCCTGGGCAGCCCATTCCAATGCCAATCACTCTTGCTGTGAAGAACTTCTTCCTAACATCCAGCCTAAACCTGCCCTGGCACAGTTTGAGGCTGTGTCCTCTTGTTCTGTCACTGAGTGCCTGGCAGAGGAGACCAACCCCCACCTGGCTACAACCTCCCTTCAGGTAGTTGTAGAGAGCCATGGTCAGGGTGAAATAAAAATCAATAAATGCACACAGGTTTAAGCCTAAATGTCCTTTCTGCTTCAGGTCTCAGTGGTCATAATTTGGTGGAGGGCAGACGTTGCACATGGCATTTTACTGTGTTTTGTTTGCAAAGCACCTTGGGGTGGCTTTATACACAAGGAGCTGCCTTGAATTTTCTAATGATGCTGCATAATTTTCTACAAACTGCAAGCTGCTGGTCTGTTTGTCTCTGATGTGCACATATATTCACAGTTTAATTCCTAAATAGCTCAACCCCCCAAGAGCTTTGGAGCTGGGGAAAGTGGGGAGACGCTCTGGGAGCTGTCAGTCAAGAAAAGATCTTCTGAAAAGGTTTTCCCTCTCTGTTCATTTCTCAATGGCTCTAACAGAGATGTCTGAGCTAAGGAAAACTCCTCCCCTGCAGCTTCTACTCAGAAAAGAGCAGAGAAATCCTACTAAATCTCCTAAAAAAAAAAGGAATTCATGTTATTCAGAAAGAATTTCTGCCCTCCCTTCAGTCCCACTGGAGTTTCCTGTAAGGCAATCAATAAGTAATAACCAAGAAAAGTCCCTTGTTGCTGTCATATCTATCACATTGTGCATCTCAACCTAAGAAAATGAGGAAAAAGAGAAGAGTGAAGAAAAATTGTTAACTCTGACAAGGACACCCACACACTCACCTACCCTCACATTCCTCGCAGGAGGGCTGCTGGGGTGATGAAGCTGTGAGACACAACACATAGCATCTCTGCAGGGGACCCCACTCACCAGCATGGCACAGAGACCTTCAGCATGTGCTCTCTTGCTGCTGTAGGACCTGATGGCCATAGAGGTGCCCTTCATCATAAGACCCAGCCCCCATAGTGGGCATGTTGGCACCCAGAGAAAAAAAAAAAGTCATTTAAAGGACTGCAAGAGGTTTAATGGAAATAATAAGTCTGGCGTTCTCCCTTAATCCTTGCAAGGTATTTTTTCTTCATTAATGTGAGGGCTAGGGAAGTCTTTCTGAATGGGATTGATGTTTATTTAAAAAAAAAAAAAACAAGTTCTGATCTGAGGGAGAGAGAAAATATTTAGCTGGCAAGGTGGTGCTAAGCACATGGCTGCAGATCTCCTCTGTTCTGCCAGGGCTGCAGGCACATCTGTGCTCAGAAAAAAGATTTGGGGGAGAGGAAACCTGGAAGGCAGACTTCTTCAGGTGGTCAAAGTGCATGCTTCTTGCAGAGCTGAAAGCAGATGTCCAGATTACTCCAGGGGTCACAGTACTTTTAAATATTTTCCAAAGTTCTAGAAAATTCAGCCCAAGCTGTATTTCACTAATCATAGAATATAATTATAGAATGGTAAGGTTGGAAGGGACCTCATGGATCATCTAGTTCCAAACCCCTGCCACTTCTCACTAGTACAGGTCACTCAAGGCCTCCTCCAACTTGGCCTTGAACACCTCCATGGAGGGAGCAGCCACAACCTCCCTGGGCAACCTGTACCAGTGTCTCACCACCCTCACTGCAAACAACTTCCTCTTAACATCCAGTCTAAATATTCCCTCTGCCAGTTCAAACCCATTGCTCCTCATCCTGTCATTACAAGACCTTGTCAATAGTCCCTCCTCAGCATTCCTGTAGGCCCCCTTCAGATATTGGAAGGCTACTTTAAGGTCTGCTGGAGGCCTTCTCTTCTCCAGGCTGCAGAGCCCCAGCTCTCTCAGCCTGTCCTCATAGGAGAACCGCTCCAGCCCTCTGATCATCTTGTGATAATCATAATGTGCTCCCAAAATTGGGGTTTTATGTTTGCAGCCACTTAGTAAAAAACATATCAAACCCTTGCCTGGAGCTGGTGGCTCAGAGACTTAATTTCAGTTTATTGCTGGGTAGTAAGGGTGACAAACTGAGCTTGGAGAGAGGAAGACCCACCTTGTGGTTACTGAGAGCCAGAGTTGGAGATCAGCTTCTGATTGCACAGAAGCATTATTTGCAGCTCTTTGTACATGACGTTTTTTCCTGGGTGCCTGGCTGGTAGGCACAATTAAGGACTTGTAAATGTGAGGAAATCTTAAATTAAGGTACCAAGACGTAATATGCCTACAAAGGTTTGTGCCTGCCATTTTTCAGCTGTAATAGGAGGTCCTGCTAAAGTGAGGATGAAAAATTGGTCTTGTGTCAATAACCTGTGTGAATGATGCTAGAGAAAACTGGCACATCACCAAGCCCGTTCTCTATTTAATTCTCTCCCAGCTCATTATGGATTATCACGTTTTGTCTAGTTAGTGGCATGATTATGGAAATAGAAAAACCATTTCTCTCTGCTTCTTATCTAAAAGATGAATGAGGCACATATAATTGGCTTAAGTTATCAGTTAGAAATGAGCTCTGGTGATGTAGGCTTTTTTTTTTTCATCCTCAACTTGAAGTCTTGAGACATGGCAAGCTGCTGGCCTGCTCCTCTGGTTGTTTTCTATCCCAACCACCCACACGCTTAGCCAAAAGCAATAGTCTTATTAAGGGCTGAAATATATTTTCCAGGAAGACCTGCTGTAAATAACCCAGCAAGCTGAGATGATCACCAGGGCATAAATTACCACTGATTCAAATAGCAGCTGAATGGCCTGAGCATGCCCAGGGAGCCACATCCTCCCTAGAATCATAGAATGCCAGGGGCTGGAAGGGACCTCGAAAGATCACCCAATCCAAACCCCCTGCCGGAGCAGGATCTCCTATACCAGATCACACAGGAACGTGTCCAAGCAGGTTTTGAATATCTGCAGAGAGGGAGACTCCACAACCCCCCGGGCATCCTGACCCAGTGTTCTGTCACCCTCACAGTGGAATAAGTCCTCCTCATGTTTAAATGAAACTTCTACGCCTCAGCTTCTACCCACTGCCCCTTGCCCTGTCACTGAGCATCACCCAGCAAAGCCTGGCTCCAACCTCCTAGCCTCAGATGCAGATCTCATCCCATCACCCTGAACCTGCCTGAGCTGCAGCCATGGCTGTGGTTTGTGCAATCCCAGAAATACAACATGAGATCCAGGCAGCCTGCACTCGTATCTCCAGGAGCATGCTGGACAAGGATAGGGAATTTTGAAAACAATGTTTTTCTTTTTAATAGTAAGTGAGGATAAAAGCAGCAAAGGCATGGTGGTGTCTCCAGAAAGGGCTTCTCTTTCCCCAAATGAAGCTATGAAGTATTGGAGATGCTCTAGAATAAGGACTTTCCCCTGGGATGCTGAGATTGACTTCTTGGCCTGGCTACAGCTGCATCAGCTCACAAGAACCACTCAGTCTGCACACATTTGGGCCAACAATACCTGTGCTCTGGTGCTTTAAAGAATTATTGGGGGTATCCAATCCAACTCATAACCATCTGCCAACGAGTCCAGCAGCCATGAAGATGAGGTCATTGCTCCTGCTTCTGCTGTCAGTGCATTTCCTGAAACCTCAGAAGAAGGTGGCCAATGATGTTAATTTGAAATTATAAAATGCTGGAAAAAGCCCCAGCAATTTGGAAAGGCACTTTTTACCCCTTCCTAAATCCCAAGCACAACACCAGGCTGGGTGGTGAATG
>VWYK01108199.1:0-12128 GCA_013399775.1 Semnornis frantzii
CATTTTGTGATTCTCTGACTTTATAGACTTTCTTGCTGTCATAAATAGAAAATAACATTTGATTAGTATTGTTAACCTCTGCTATGTAAAGAAATACCACTTCACAGAAACAAAGGATTTTCTATAAGATAGAAATATGGCATTGCCTACTTTTCCCTAGCTACTGACAGGTTACAATCTTGACAAAGATTTATATTAATAAATGTCTTCAACTGGGAAGCTTGGTTTGAGGCAACGCAAACCAGGATTTTCATTCAGAATTCAGAAAAGGAAAGAGATGCCTAAAATGACCTAATATACCTCTCAGAGAGCCCCTATCACTCAAGGGCTGATGCTCTAGCCTCCATGACAGATAGTGTTCTGTGCTCCACCTGTCTGGCATACAGACAGGGCTTTTCACAGAACCAGAGCATGTCAAATGTTCATGAGGTTTAGGTAGCTAATGGGTCTGATGCCTCATGGACTATTTCTATTCTTGTGTTTCAACTAAGTTGTTTTGCCTTCAGATGAACATCTGTGTAGACTGCTGTCATTCAAGATTTTAAAGGACACTACCTTTTTTTGACGGTTTGTTTTCAGTAGCAATGGAACACAGCTTTTTTGGGACTTATTTTCAGCAGCCTAAGGCTAGGAAACTCAATTTTTCAACAAGATTGTTTACTGGGAAGAAAAGTCTACATGATCTTGGTGACAACTTGAAGACCATTGTCTCAATAGATAGTGATAGGACTCTGTTACAGACAGGACAATGCTAGCAAGAAGCAGCTCTGTTGTTTTTTTGTTGGTTCTGATTTGTTTTCAAACTGTGATGTGATAGCAAGCTTGCAAAAGCAGGATACCACTGAAGAAGAATAAAATCTATTTAATTATAAAGACCAGTCTTCTCTGCTACGCTTTCTCTCATGTTAGACACTGGTTTTGAGATTGCAGCAAATATGATCTATGATTTACAGTCAATGACTTTTAACAAGTTCTAGTTCTATTATATTAAAAGAAAGACCAGATCAAGAGAAATGATTCTGCTCCTGTACTCTGTTCTTCTGAGACCTCACCTGGAGTACTACATTCATCTCTGAGGTCCCCAGCATAAGAAAGAAATTAACCTGTTGCAGCTGGTCTAGAAGAGAGCCACCTCATGAAATCAGGCTGAGAGAGCTGGAATTGTTCAACTGTTTAGAAAGGTCTATAGTGATAGGATGAGGGGCAATGGTTAGAAGTTAGACAAGAGTAAATTTAAACCGGATGTTAGGAAGAAGTTCTTTACCATGAGGGTAGTGGAACACTGGAACAGGTTGCCCGGAGAAGCCCCATCCTTGGAGATATTCAAGGTTAGGCTCAGCAGGGCTCTGGGCAACCTGATCTAATGGAGGATGCCTGTGCTGACTGCAGCAGAGTTGGAGGTCCCTTCCAACCCAATCCATTCTATGATTCAACAAATTTGTGTTAACATCAATTTTATTAAATTTTACCTAAACAAAATCCTAGCGTCTAATAAAAATTTGAATATTTGCATGTCTATTTTATTACTTTTTTTTTTTTTTTAAATTTCCTAATTGATCTTGGCTGATTAGAAACATAGCATCCTTATCCAAAGGATACTGTCCTCTGTAAAATGCTTTTTATTATAGTGGAGATAAAAGTTAAGGCTAGCATTTCATCTATTCCAGAGCACTGATTACATCAGGAACTTGAAGAGAGATTTGCCTCACCAGGACTTCCCTGGCTTTCAATGTGTGTTTGATGACAAAAAATGCTGATTTGGTGATAACAGTCTTTCGTACTATTTCTGGGAAGCTGCAGCCAAGAATATCAACAGTACTGACCTTCATATGGGAAGAATAAGATATCATTAATAATTATTAATATTTCCCTTCAGTTACATAGAATCATAGAATGGTTTACACTGGAAGGGACCTCGAAGATCATTTAGTTCCAACCCTCCACCATAGGCAGGGACACCTTCCACTAGAACAGGTCACTCAAGGCCTCATCCAACGTGGTCTTGAATGCCTTCAGGGAGGGAGCATCCACAGCCTCCCTGGGCAAACTGTGCCAGTGTTCCACCACCCTCATCGTAAAGAACTTCTTTCTAACATCAGTCTAAATCTCCCTTCTACCAGTTTAAACCCATTGATCCTCATCCTGTCACTCCAAGACCTAGTAAATAATCCCTCCCCAGCCTTCTTGTAGGCCCCCTTCAGATACTGGAAGGCCACTACAAAATCTCCTTGAAGCCTTCTCTTGTCCAGACTGAAGAGCTCCAACTCCTGCATCCTGTCCTCATAACAGAGGTGCTCCAGCCCTCTGATCATCTTTGTGGCTCTCCTCTGGATTTGCTCCAACAGTTCAATGTCCTTCTGCACACAGTATTCCAGGTGGGGTCGGACAAGAGCAGAGTAAAGAGGGAGAATCCTCTCCCTTGCCCTGCTAGCCAGGCTGCTCTTGATGCAGCCCAGCCCACAGTTGCTGTCTGGGCTGCATGCATACGCTGCCAGCTCACGTTGAGCTTTTCATCAACCAAGACCCCCAAGGCCTTTTCCTCAGGGCTGCGCTCCAGCCATTTGCCACCCAGTCTGTATTTGTGCTGCTGCCTTTCTCAACACCATTCTTCTCATTCTGTCTTCAGGCCATTTTAGTCAGATGACCATACTGCCTGTTGTTACTTCAACACTTGTATTTTTCTTTCTCTCCTACTGCTTGTGGTGCCAGCCGGGATTAAAGACAATCTTATGTGACCAGTGACCTTCCAGCTTTGGGGATGAGCAAAATGTAACAGGACTGTGTTAGCCTAGGTATTTGTTTAAAATCTAAAACGTACAATCAATACCTGAGTTTCTTATTGCAGAGAAAAATAAGAATGTGTGTAAACGGTGTATATTATATACTTGTAGTAATGAAAAGTTTTCTAAAGTTCTGTTGGGATTGCTAAATTGCTGCATGCATCATCTGGCACACAAGTTGTATAAAATGTCACTGTGCGACCTACGGTAAACCTCATTTCCTTTCACCATTAATATTGCTATCACTGGAGTCTGACCTAAAGGATTTTATTTTATCATTTATTTATCTTTAGTACTAGGTTACTGGTGCTTCAATTGTAGTACTTCTGCTTGTGCATACTACTGTAGCATTACAAAGGCTCATTAATTACTTTGTCCACTACATATGTATCATCATATCTAAATAATGATACTGAATGTATACTAAATGTGTAATTTCAAGCTTTCTGCTAGTATTAATAATGTTACAGGGAATGAAAGGCACATCAAACTGAATATAGCATAATAAAGGTTAGCAAAATAGCGTCCAAATCATATTTCAGGTAATTATTCCATTTGAAAAGTCTGAGACTATTAAAACAAAATGATACCCAAAAATCAAAATGATGCTGAGGAAATCATAGCAATATAACTGGAATTCTGAATTCAGAGTCAAAAATAGTGGTGCCACAGTAATTAGTTTCAGGTTTCATGTATCTTGAGAAAAAAAAATAATCTTTGTCTTTTATCCTCATCTGAAATGTTTCAGCACCTTATTTTCACAAGAAACTGAAATCCTATCAATGTCCAATATGACTTAGGATGCAAAGTGTAATAAATATAGGGAGCCATTAAAAAATGCCTCAATACTTGTAAACATTATTTTCTTCATGACCTACTTGTGGTTGGATGAGATTTAATATAATTTCTGCATATATAATCGATGATATTTAAGGATACATAAATAGAAGAGTTAAGAAAGCTTTCTCTTTTTGTGTTTTTTGGGTAGTTTTGAGTTTGGGGATTTTGCATGTTTGTTTAATTGTTTGAGGATATTTTGCCTTTGTCCTTTAGGTAAGCAAACAGCTGCAGAATTGAAATGTTGCAAAGAAATTTAGTTGTGCAAATATTTTAGGAGATACTGACATCTTACCAGCCACTAAGGCTCAGATAGCCAAGCTCTTCTTATGCTGTCGATTACCAGAAGATTACCTGGCTGCTGACGATCGTTTTAGGTTATGGCAGGAGGAGATTAGCTCGAATTTATTACCACTCACATTTTCCTTTTTTTCTCAGTTTTCAGAGTGGCATGGAAATTATATTTGTGAATCCCTGGGGACTCTCACATTGGTGTCAGTTTTCAGATTTCACGAGATACATCTAAATGTGGACATAAAATGTAATGGAAAGAAATTGGAAAAAATATCTGTTTCTTGATTCTTTATTACTGAAGAGTTAAGAAAGCTATCCCTCAGGCTATTACACAAATCTTAAACTGGGAATAAATGTTAGGATGAAATCAGATTGCTTAAGATTCTTTTGCCTATGCATCTCTTTAAGAAAATCATATCAGAAATATAGCAGACACATGTCCTTTGACCATTTTTTTTTCTGAAAGTTTGTAACCCCAATAATAATTTGGATAAAATGTTTATTTTATAAAGACCAATTTTATAACAGAAGCTAACTGTATTATATGCATACAGTGCCAAAGAATATTTCATTACCTCGCACATTCAACAACTCTTTATCCACAGCTAGAAGCAAAATACAATGAAAAAATAGAAAAATAATAATTTTAAATTACCTGTATACAGAAGTATTTTGAATTAAGAAAATAAGTTACATAAAGTTATTTCAGTGCTATGTTGTGTTTAAGAACTGCATTTAAAATGTAGCTGGTTAACATCCTTGGAAAGTACTGTGTAAGTGGTACATAATACTAGTACATAATATAAAATACATTACGTACTTTCTCTAGCATTCTCATGGCATGTCTCTGTGGATGCTAATATTGCAAAGGCCTAACTCATACCGCTGCCTATGAACCGAAGTGACAGAAAGTATTTCAGATGTTCAGTGTGGAGATTGGCTTCAATTTCATTTTTCCAATATTTGGAACCAGTCAAAAACCTGTGTTCTTCCAAATACTTCTGATCTTTATGTTGAGCTGCTTATGATCATGCCTGCTCTTGAACTTTGGAAAGTTTATCTTCAGAAAGTTTTATCTTCAGATATTTTCTTAGAAATTTTAATGTGTATTTCAAGCCATAAATGGGAGAGATTTTATCATTCTCAATTTATCGTTTGAATTTATATTCAGCTGAATTTAAACTATGTTTGAGAAGTCAGATGGAAGGAAAATGCTGTTTATAATTTCAGCGGTATTTCTTCAGGTTCCAGCTGGCCAAAATGTTGAGGAAATATTGGTACTTCTCCAGTATGTATGAAAACCCAGAAGAGATAAAAGAAATCTTTTAAAAATACAAATTTCCTAAGAAACTTGCACCTTGAGACAAAAAAGTGCCAACAAGGTAATTACATTATTATTTGTGTTTATTTCCTATGTCACTTGAAAAAGAGAAATTTTTCATATACAATTTAATTATATCCCAGGAAAACTGTTTGGAGGCATGGGCACATGACGCTTACACAAATATAATTTTTCCGGTGTTATTTTGATTGATAATATTTGATGAGGTAGGAATTATAAAAATATAGTTATTTTTATTTAAAAAAAAAACACAGAAAAAAACAGTGACTTTCTTTTTTTCTTTCAGAAATTCTGAACAAAACTGTAACAGGAGGGGTAATTACTGCGAGATGATATTTTAAAAATATTAATATATAGTTTATTAATATTAAATATTCAGAACACATCACCCCGATCACCATTTAATAATAACAGGAGGCTCTTTGCAACATTATGGAAACTATATACAGGTTATAATTGTTATCTAGAAATAACTATTAAATATATATATTAATTGAACTCGATGTAAACTGGAAGAGAAGGCTTTGCAGTCAGTATACTCCTTGCGGCCTGTACGCCGCTTGCTCACTAGATGGACACAAGGANGCAGTCTGGGCACGGTGTCATGCCGGCTATGCAGGCTGGATGCGTGGAGGTATCAGAGCCTCAACTCAGGATCAAGAAGGTAGCAGGCACAGACACACCTTGTAATGGCAAAAAGCGTCTGTGCTCCCTGCTCATCTCCTTTTATCTAATACAACCTGAGACTAATGGGCCTTTGGACACAGGATAGCCAATCAAATGGCAGTTAGCCAAGATTTGGCCATATTGGGTGAAACCATAGGCTTGCTTTACCCTTTTTTGGGCAGAACACAGCCTTGCACAAGGCAACCGTGTGCACCTTGTTTACCACAGTTGCTGGGCACGCCACAGACTCCAGACTTAGTGGCTCCAGGTTCTTTGTCCCTTTTCCCGTGGTTCCTCTTCCCAAAACAGAAGGAGGGAGAGCAGAAAAACATACCTGGGCAAGCCAGGAGAGGTACAAGCCCAATTTGGCCTGCTTAGGCCTACCACAACAAAAACATGAGATAGCTTCTTTAGATTGAGCAGTCATGAGATTATGTCATCTCTTTATTGATTACTTTAAATGAATGAATTCTTCCTTTATTCTTAAGATCATGATCTACAGGAACACTAGTAACAATAAGTAGTTGTTACTTCCTCCTCTACACAGTGTGTAATAACTATTGCCTGTTAGTAATTTTAAAAAAACAAGGGGAAATGCAAGTAGCAAATATTTACATCATATGTTATTATTGTTCTTAACTATTATTTAGGCACTTTTAAAATTATTTAAATGGCAATCTTAAATGCTAATTAAGATGTTCATAAAATAAAGAAAAAAATTTCAAGCAGATGAAAAGAAAATTTAGTGTTTAGACAATGTACAGGATTATCCGAGAAATTGTGTGGTATCATTTGACCAAGATGTATGAACTGAATCGACTCGTGTGCACAGATTAGTGTTAAAATTTCAGACACAGAACATGAATTTCGATATATACCTTTAATTTGCTCTTTCCCTTTTTAAATCTTTTCAGTGGGTACACTATTTATATGATCCGTCCAGTGTAGAAGTCTTGAAGTCCTCATTTAGAATCATCTTCATTTTTCTTTGCATTCGAAGGGCTTTGTACTTTTTAGCCAGAAATAAGGAAAATTACTATCTGTGTGTGTAACTTTCAAAATGTATATTGTGATGTTTTCTAGGGCTTATACTAGGTATATGTACTGCTGTCTTAAGCTCCATACATGTTTTCCCATATCTGTAAAAGATTTGATATACAAGAACTTGAATCAAATTAGCATTTCTGTCTAATCAAGTTTTTCATATAGCTTCACTATCAGGATTCTGCTTGTTTCATTTCCATAGTAAACTTTCTCATCACAGCTACTTTTATTTAACCTCTTTCAAACAGTCTCACTGCTTATTTTGTAAAGGCTTCTTTCTTTATTTTGAATAATATGATTTTTCATAATTATTTGTAAAATGTTGCTCTGATTGTGGTGTAACTTTATACACTACTCATATATAGTTTTGAATACTTCCTTTGATTACTTCCAAACCCGGTGATATTAATACTCTATTTTCTAACATCCACTGGAGATGCTTTCAGCTGAGACTATTACCTTCAGGATCTTACTGTCTCAGCTGTTCAAAAAAGCTAGTAATACTGAACACCATGCATCATCTTTAATATCAGTTCTCTGCTCATCATTTCATTGTGGAAGTGTTATTATTTCTGCCTATTCCATTAAGTCCTTTGTGTCTTCTTACCTGAGTTTGTGGCCCCTCCTTTGTCTCCAGCTTTTGCTCTTCTAGGTATCAGAAAATAATCAAAGCTTGGTACCACCAAGATGGTGATTTTAGAAAGCTGAGTGAACATCTATATCTTGATATTTTAATATATATTTTAGCTGTCTGTCTTACACAATGTTGATTGAGCATATATAGGCTCGGATCTTGGAAATTAATGTCAACTTGTACAGTTGATTATAATTTATGTACTTTTAGTGAAGCACAGATGCAAGGGCTGATAAGATTCATTTTAATGTGCTCACTGGTAACTGAAAGCTTCATTTATGTGACTGAAGGCTGATATGGACCCTGTTTATTAATCTGCTATGTACCCTTACTGCAGTCTCCTTACCTTATTGCTAACACTGTGTTTTACACTGCTTAGCATTTTCATTCAGTTAGCTAGCACACTTGTGGCTGATGGAACTGGCTTTAATACTATAGAAATAAGATCTAACTCATTCTTTGTCATCTCACTATCAATTACACTATAGTCGTTATTAGTACCCTCACCAATTTCCACAGTGGTTCTCACCATTGGACCTGGGGTCATGAAGACAATGGAGCCAGTTTTGGATGGGGAGGTGTTTAATACAGAAGTCTTGTAGGTAAATTCCTATGACTGTGTTCTGTTTGTACCCATCTGTATTACAGCGCCAGACTCCTCCTTTCCTGTGAGGAATCCAAACAAATGTGGCACTTCAGTGTTTGCCATTTCTGTCAGTATTGGTAAATACCTAAGTCTCTCTGATCCTATGTGCTTTATAACTGTCTTAGAAACGACAGAAATTCTTGTGTAGTTAACTCGTTGCCTTAGTTAAATACTAACCTTTAATGTCTGATCTTTAATCCTTACCCACAGTGTTACTGCCGCAATAGAACTTGCTTTCTTCCCCTTTCTTGCCATTAGAGTTATGGGGTGCAGTACCAAGGAAGTGTTTTTTCCACTTCCTTTGTTGGGTCATCTTTATCTCCTGTGATCATATTAGAAAACCTTGGCTGTCTCAAAGGACAATTACTTCTTTTCTCTTTATTTCAAGGCCTTTACCCAGCTTAGACTGGTAAATTAGTAGAAAGTGCTTGCTCAGAACGAAACTGGAATGATGTGAATTTATTAAATGGGCTTTGCAAAAGCTACTGTAGAAGTGAGGAATGATTTTCAGTCACTTCTGGACTCTGTTCAAGGTTGTGTCCCTGAGAGAGCTTGAAAGAGTTACAAGCACTAATTGTTTGCTCAATGATTTGCCCACCTTTATAAAACCTGCAAAACTAAGTTTTCATTACTGCTTTGAGTCATTGATCTAAAATCTCTATATTAAACAGTTAATCATAAATCTTAAGCATATTTTTGATGGTACTTTTTGATATTTCCCAGTACTCTCACAGCCCTCCACAACTGTCGTTAAAACAATGATATGCTGCTGGAGATGCAAGCAAAAAAAAAAAAAAAACAAACCCCAACTGATTGCAATATTGTGATTGGGTGACTGCAGTGATTTTACAGTCTTCTTTTTTCATTGAAAATGTTATATTCCACATAATGCCAGTAAATATTCAGACTATTACCTACTGTAAATAACAATTTAAAAAAAAAAAAATAAAAAACCTGTATTCCCAGGATTTTAACAGTGGAACATCTGTTTTATTTTGAGAAAAATATGATAAGCATCTGCTTGCATGGAAGATGTGAATGAAACCAGACCACATTTGTTTGCAGTGTTATGGATTATCTGGTCTTACACTATTTATGAATAAATCATGTGGGATGGATAGTGCTGGTAACCACCACAGTATGTTTTATACTTGGCTCTAAAACATAAATTTATGTATCTGTGATTTTTCCTGTAGACACTAAAAAAATTTATGTTTTAAATAAAGAAGAAGTTTGTTGCATTTCTAGGCCGGTATTTAAACTCACAGATACCAAAAATTCTTTTAAGCCAATCCATACTCGTTGGTTTTAGTATGTGTGAAAACATAGCTTGAGACATAAAAACAAAGCAAAAAAAATTACTCTGATTTGGAAAAAAGTCATGTAGTATATTTTATTATTTGAGAAATGGTGTGCTCTCATGTAACTGGATTGTGGCCTAATGTACATGTGGATGGAGTTAAGTTTGTGTGTGTGTAACCTGGAAGACACACCTTGCAAGCCCCCATGCCTGGTTGTAGTACTTTATAATCTCCTTGAGGCAGTGGGTGGATATACAAACACTTCTGTTTTCAAAACAATGGGGAGATGCTCAGGTTTGACCATGCTGGTAGTTTGATGGAGCCTGTGTGCATTGTGTCCACTTGTCTAAGCATCGGTACTAACACATTTCAAGAGTTCAGGCTGCCTTTGGTTCTGCAATATGAAAAGATGTGTTCTTCAGGGTGCTTTATGGGGTGATTTTATACTTAGGAGCCTGACAGTATTGTATGGATGCTTCAGTATTGTTGTTGCTTTACCACTTCTGAGGATCCTCGGAGCCATTACTACTGAGATGGGTGCTGTGAGGATATCTTCACAAAGGCAGCCCTGTAAAGCCTTAAAATGCCTTTCAAGAGCATGTAAACTTTTGGTGTACACGTAGGCAGAAGTCCAGCTTGCATGAAGGATTCTAGTGGATAAAGTAGATCAGGACTCTAGATGTAACAGTAAACACTGGCTTTGTGAAGTGTGGACATCTAATTAAATGCTTATCTGTTATCTTCACCTGCTATGAGGTGATCTATGGCAGCTGCTGCCTCAGGTATTAGTCTCTCCTTTAATGTTTGTCGCATGACATTGTGTGGATAAGATGGTCCATATTAAGATGTTAAATGCTAGTACAAATTTGGTGATTTGGTATGTGAGCATGAATGCTAGAATGAGTTTGGGATTGAGTGAAATTTCCTAACAGAGTATGCACACACTCATTCTTAGCTATTGGTTTAGCTACTTGGCTAGAACTGGAGATGGCAGATATATTTAGTTAGGCATCTGTATTTATCTTATGTATTAGTTTATCTAGAAGGAATTTTTTTTTTTCTGGGAAGTAAAATCTGTAATTTTTTTTCCCTGGGGGTAGTTTTTGCTCTGCTTCTGGCATTGGTCTTTTTTTACCCCCACTTCTCATAGTTCATCTCCTCAGTCAATTTACCTTCAAAATAGACTGAGCAAGATCTAGTTCAGTATTCCTCTAGCATTGTAAGATGGATGCAGATGTATTTATTTAGTCACCTAGTGACATGAAAACACATTGCTGTTTTGTAGTCTGTTCTAGGTAGGCTAAAGTTAAAAAGCCAACTGAAATAATTTATGTGTAGACACGTGGGAAAAAGGGTTTGAATGAAAAATTGGTAAAGGAAGATGCAGGATATCTTCATATCATGTCACCTGTAAGGTTTTTAAAATGAGTTAAAACAGGGAGTCTTCCTTCCGAAGTACCTCCAGCTGTTAAAAGAAGCTGAATCCTTGCTGTAAAGGGCCAGTGGAGAATTCCTTTTAGGGGAACACTTGTTGATGTAAAGTGGCTGGGGTCAGTGTTCAGGGCAGCAGGATCTTACCCTCTTCTGCCATAGCTTTCTAATAGCAGGAGGGAGGAGGGGGTAAGGTAGAATTTTACTGTGCTCTGTCAGTTCACAATTGATTTAAGGTTCCTAGAGGAACATCTGCTAGAGAAACAATGTAGAAAATACTTATGTTCTGACAGCTTCTCCAGGAGCAGAATAAAAGCTCTCCTGTGCAGCAAACTGATTCTTCCTTAAAAAACATTTTTTATATATAGGTAAGTGCTTAAATGGTATCAGTTTAGACAGTACACAATAGTTAATACAAAATGCAAGTCTTTAGAAAAGTATAAATATCTCTGATTTAGACTTTTTTTTTAAACACTCCTATATATTTGTTCTTTGGCAATAGGGATATGAACAAATAAAGTAATCTAAGAAAACATTCCAGACTTTTTTTATTACTTGTATTTACCAATTATTTTATTCAGATATTTAAAGTTTAGGTTGATTTTATTACTACTCTGTACTTGCCATTTTGACAATGCTGTTGATTTTAGCTAAGCTAGCTATGACAGGGAGGGGGATAGGAAGAGGGTAGGTAATATCTGGATTGACAAGAGTTCAGTAACAGTGATCTTGAAAACATTTCAGTTAGATCCTTGCAAATCATGACTTTAAATTCCTGAAAGTTAAAACCAGTTCAGTTGGAGTGTCTTTTATTTGGTTGCTGTGTCTTGAGTATTTGGATTCATAGTTCTGAAAGGCTAGTCCTGTGGCATTTCTAGTGAAAGCAAATAATTCTTTGTTTCCACATTAAGCTGAATAGCAATTGACAATATCAGAACCACTCTCTTCCTAAAGAAACTTTGATGGAACGAAGTGCAGAGACTTTCACATGGTTGCCCATGGTTGAATACTGAATGGGATGGACTAATGATCAGATTCCACTTTGTAGGAAGGTTACATCAATTGTCTGACATGTTTTTTCATTGCTATCCCAGTATCCTAATTCCTTTTTTTCCTTTTTTTTTTATCTTCCCCCCCCCCTTTTTTTTTTTTT
>VWYK01108201.1:0-10788 GCA_013399775.1 Semnornis frantzii
GGCACCAAGCATGGCACCAAGCAAGACCCAATCATGGCACCAACCAACCAAGCATGGGCACCAACCAACCATGGCACCAACCGTGCTTATGGGGTACAGAAGCTCTTAATCATATATCAGGCAGGGATGTTAACAACCTCTATCAGCAAAAGCAGTGATTACAATTCTGTCCTCACCACTAACAAGAGCTAGATGTTTCAGATTTGGATTCCTAAGAAAATTTAGTATCTTAGAAGGGTTACCCTGTCCTCTAGCTGCCACAGTTTACAAAGCAACTGTCTCCTAGAAAATATATCCTCACTATAACATGTTCAGCCCTAAGTATTTTTACTCCATCATAAATAACAGCAGGCTTATTCCCCCAAATCTGTGATACCTTGAAAAAGCCACATCACCTACCATTGCTTCCTGCTTCCACAGTGTTTTCTGTACTGATTTCCTTTGCTGGATTCTGAACTTGTAGTTCTGATTGAGTATTTGGATCAGGCAATTCAGTGCCTATCTGACCATTCTGTAACCTCTGCTTCAGCAACGATACCTAAACAAAATGATCTTTTTGTTAATGTTTTCATCTTCAGAACAACAGCTAAATAAAAATTGAGATCAGAGAAAGGAAAAATCTGTCTGAATCTTTTAGCATTTTTTAAAATCAAAATGATGCTTCCAATTAACACAAGTCATATCATTATGAGTGGAGAAAGAAAGCCTAATTAAGCAAAACACATCATTTTTTTTCCTCCCAAAGCAATTTTAGTTCAAACGTTTGCTCTGTCATGTTCTTACTAACAAAGACATTCCAGAGTATTTAAGCACATACCAAACAATCACACTTAACCAGGAGTGAGGTTTTACAAAGGAGTATTTTGCAAAGATATGCTCTACCACAGATGCATTTTAATTCTAGATAATTATAAATCATAGAATCATCCAGGCTGGAAGGGACCTCTAAAGACCATCTAGTCCAACTGCCCTGCAGTGAGTAGGGACATCCTCCATTAGGTCAGGTCACCCAGGGCCTTACTGAGCCTCATCTCTGAATACCTCTGTGCTGGTTTGAAGCTAATTGGAATATTTTAATAGAGAAAATTATATTATAGGCTGTGAAAAGGAAACAATGGTGATGTCTACTTCACTCATAGGCTTGCTGAGCTAAGTTCTAAGAAAAGAACTCAAAACATAGATAACAGAGTCTCTGGGGCACAGCATCTCAGTCCAGCAGCTTCTGGCTTTTTCTCCTCTCTGCAGAGTGACCTCACTAACCACTTTCCTTCTAACCCCCCTGGCTGATCCTCTAAACTCACCTTGCATGTAAGGCAAACCTTGGGGTAAGGTATAGGGATGGGGAGAAGGTGGAAGGGTGGTTGGGAGCCCCTCCTGGGGTCTCNTCTCACTGGAAAGAATTTTTTCCCTAACATCTAAATCTACTCTTCTCTAATTTCAAACCATTACCTACTCTTCTCTATTATCAAATCCTCAGGAAACTTTGCAACACTGTAGCAATTATAATAAAACATGGACATGTATTACAGGAAACACATCATTAAAAAAAACAACAAAGGAAAAAAGCCATAGGAAGGGCAACTTTAAAGAACATCTGCTGGGCAAAGCATCTTACCTGAGTTTGCAGGACACTAATAACTTGATCTTTTTCTTCTAAGGAAGCATCAAATTCTTCTTGGAGATGTTTCTTAGCTTGTTGATCCAGCTGGAGCTCCTGAGAATGATAAATAAATGCATCTCAAATAAGAAGTGAAGTCTGAATTTAAAAGGCTTATCATAACACTTACTATGAAGCAATACTACAAACACTTCTTCTGCAGTTTTGACTCCAAAACACAACCATGTGTGTCTTTCTCTTACTATACAACATTCCACAAACCATAAGAAGAACATTCCATTATAGTACCTGCATTAGAACAGCAAAAGTCTAGATTTGATGCAAAACTATCAAGGATACTTCCTCCTTAAAAAAAAAAGTTTGTGGAGAGATCACTTCAAGCCTGTTCCCAAAAACCATTTTCCATGCACACATTACTCCTGGAAGTTGGAAGACTGCACATTGCTAAACTAGATTCCTCATTTAACTACCAGATGGATCAACACAAACAGCAGAAACATACATTTATTTTATGCTCACTCAGTATGCTAGCATTCTAACACGACAAATGCCATTTCTAGGAGCAGAAAGTTGGCTTTTTTATTCCTCAAACGAGAAAGTCAGAGATGCCAAAGAATTGGACCACATAGCTTTATTTCCTATTGCATTCATTTGGCTGAACACCTCCAGGAACTTGCAAATGTTGCCTAAATGCATTAGTAGGATCTATATAATCTTATAAAATGATGCCTTAGGGAGGTGTCTTTTATATTCTTAATATGCTTTTAAAGTTTAAGCATTTTACTGTCTTCAAACAATCACTGTTCTAATAGGAAACAAATGTACTAAAGGTTACATTAACTCACATCTAGCTGCCTACAGAAAGGATGAGAACCATACACATTCAATGCAGGCACTGTAAATAATTTCCCAAACTTGCATTTCAATTTTACTCTTATTTATGTATTTACTTCACCCATATGTATCTTCCTAGTGATTTACCCTGGGAAACTAATGCTTCTGTGCCCATTATTCTGCAGAGATGGCTTGGATAAAAGCAAGTGCCACTTATAAACATGGGTTCTGTTAGCATGCAAGGATAGAGGATGACAGAAAAGAGAAAGAAAGGATGAAAAAACTAGTAAGTAACAAAAGACAGGGCACTGGAAGCTTCCTGCATTGCTTCCCTCCAGCACTGATTCTTGCCTTTGTGCTCTCTCTTTCTGCCTTTCCCTTACCTCCACCAGTGAATCCCTGGTGCCATAGCTGAGCTGATACCAGCTTTGAGAACAGCAGCTGTGTGAGTTGAGCCTGTCCAGCCATGCACGAGGAGGACAGTGCTGGAAGGCACCATGGGGAGAGTTGTTCCTCTCTTCCTTAGCAGACACATCCACTTTTTAACCCTGTATTGTGTCAGATTCTCAAAAGCTACTGATCACACTTCCGCCTTGTGCTTCTCAGCTCTAGAAGCAATTCCTTCCAAGCAAACCAAAGCAGCTCAGTGCAAGAACAAGTGCCAACAAGATTTGCTGAAACCAATGCAGAAATAATCCTCTTAGGATCCCAAAGTGCCTTCTGACCCTTGTCTGAGAAGGGAAGCACTGAAGGGTGCTTGAAGAATGCTGCTAAGGAATTACTCTTAACAGTAGAAAAGTAGGCTAAAGCTAAAGATACACTATGATTTTGCACTGCCAGCCTGGCCTTAAAGGAGACAATTTATATTCACATGGTCCTCTTAGAAGAAACTTGTCTGATTCAACATATTTATGGGCAAAATGGACTGCATGATGAAGAAAAGAATTTTGAAAACTAATTTCTGATAAATTATTGCATCAATGAGTAATCTATTCTGTACTATTTTAGCAAATACAGTGGATATACACCACTGTATTTGCAGTTTCTCTGTTAAGTCAAATGACTAAAGCCTTTAGTACCTCACACCTGAGCTTCCAAAACACCTAAAAATTTTTTTAGGAAGTTTTTCAATTAATGTAAGAAGAATCTAAGTGTTAAGAGTTATAGAATCATAGAATGGACCTCAAAGGTCATCTAGTTCCAACCCCCTGCCATAGGGCCTCATCCAACCTGGACTTGAACACCTCCAGGGAGGGAGCAGCCACAACCTCCTTGGGTAATTTCAAGGAATTTTTAAGCTGCAAGATTTATAAAAATTACATTTTAGTTTTACACCAAATATATACAAAAATGTATACATAAAAAACAGAAAAAAGAAATATATCATACATGTATCTGAAATAAAGACTATGACAGAAGCAAAAAACAACTACACACAAGTATAACCCTTTCTCCTAATCAAAAGCTTTACCTCTGGTATATATATGCCTACCAGACTTTGCCAAGTACCAATAAGCTGGAAAACTAAACCTACTGGAGCATGGGGATATAGACTTAACACAGAGCTTCTTTCATTTGACCTTGCAGTGAACTGGAAAATAACTCCTGGCAAGCCACTTGTCAGTAATGCTGCAGGTTTGCTCCTAAGGGCTGACAGTTTAGCTTTGGGCACGGTGACTCCAGGCTGCAGCTCAGATGAGCACAGCACAGCCAGCACTCTGGCCAACTCTTCTCCATTGCTGGGGCAGAAGCAGCACAGATCTAACTCCAGCACTAGGCCCATGGCACACACAGTTCACAGCCTGCTTGTCTGGCTTACACCCTACAGTGCTGAAGAAGAGAACGCTGCAATTTACCTCCTCACAGTGAACTCCTTAGACATGACTAGTCACACAGGGGCAGCTCCTTCCATGTATGAGCCTGTCCAGATGCTCACAGTCACTCTCACAGCCTAAAGGGACAGACCCTGGCCTCTGTCTGCAGGCAAAACACACAACTGCAGAGTTAGTCTGCCCTCAGGCAAAGGGGGGACTTTGTCAGTGTCTGGCAGCTCTTGCCAATTCCATCCCAGTGCTGCTGCTCAGCAAGATACAGGTCAGAATCATGAGTGCAGCCACAGGGAAAGTCCATGGCTTTGAGCAAGCTGGTACCCAGCTCTCATGCAAGGTTAGAGACTGGACAGAAAGGTCATCACATGGATGGGTCTGAACCTGATGCTGCACTGGCTCTTGGGGCAATAAAAAAGCTTCAGCTTCACATTCTGCTTCACCAGGGCTTGACAATGTGGCTTTTGTAAACTTGCCCTTTTAATTTACTCTGTCCAATAACCTGTACATCTTTTAATTAAATCAAATATGTTTATTATCAGTATAAAATAAATTGTAGCTTCTTATTCTTTTTTTTTTTTTTANTCAACACCAAACCACTTCAAAATGAAAACAAAACCAAAAGAAAATCACCATTAAAACAAACCTACAAACTGAAGAATTTGCATTTTAGAAGCACTGGTTTTAAATATATATATATACACACACACATACTTAAATATATCTTATTATTAGGTCTAAGGGAATGAAAAATGGGAGCCACAAATACTGAATTNGCCTTACAGATTCCATGGGCAGGAATGCCTCTCAGTTACTTGGCTGCTCAAGGTTTCACCCAATCTGGCCTTGAACAGCCCCAAGAAGAAGGCATCCACAACCTCCCTGGGCAACCTATTCCAGAGTCTCACCATCCTCATACTGAACAACTTCTTTCTAAGATCCAGTCTAAACCTATTCTGCCTCAGCTTCAAGGCATTCCCCCTTGTCCTACTGCTAAACACCCTTATGAAGAGTCCCTCTACTGCCTTTCTGTAGGATCCTTTCAGATACTGGAAGCAGCTATAAGGTCCCAAATTGCAGAGGGACATCTACTGTTGAGCTCAGTAACACTGCAAGAACACCACACAGCAACACACATTTCTACCTGTCTCAGAATGAAGAGAAAAGCACATCAGTCAGTACAAGGAACTGTTTGTCTTGCAACATATGACAATAAGCTGCTGTTTCAGAAACAAGCCAGAGAAATCAACTCATAAAAACAAATGAAAAGAAGTAGTAAAGAACCCTACTGTGCAATAGAAAATATTTTGTGAACAAAAAAATCTAGGGCTGGACAGAGAAAGATCCTATGTATGTGTCATGTAAAGAAATGATCCAATCAAGAAAGGAAAATACCTCTCTCAGTTCTTCAATTCTGCGAAGCGCTTTATCCTGGCTTTGACTCAGAATGCCCTTTAAAAAAAAATGGAAGAAAAAACACTAAGTATTTATTAAATGTAACTTCATAAATAAATTCATGGAATTGTGCTTCAGTAGAAGAATTAGTATTTCTCTTTCAAGTTAAGCTTGATGTGTAAGTATTACCAAGAACTTGGGGCTGGCAATCTGCAACCCGAATTCAGCTGATGCAGTATAAAAGACATCACAGTTATTTTGACAATCAGTATCACTTGGCCTCCTTAAGAAATCCCAGCTAAGAAAGAGTCTTTTGTTAAACAAACATATATATAAAATTGATGTATTGTTTAGATAAAAACACACACAACACACTGAAAATTTAATCTGTACTTGCACTTCATGGTTTTGAGATTCAGAAAAGCAAGTAGGGCAGGTAAGAGGAAAAGTTCTGCTTACCTGCAGTTTCTTCTTCTCCCGCTGGATAAGTTGATAAGCAGACACTAGCTAAAATGCAGAAATCAGGTATAATGATGAGGATGCATCCACTTAAGAGCTAACCAAATAATTTTCTCAGTTGTATCACTATCTGTATTTTCAAAATCATCATTTGAGTGAGCTCTGCTGACAGAAATGTACTAAATTTTTCCTTTCTCCATTTACAAAGTTAAAAACACAACAAATGATGATGTTACTCAGTATTCAGGTAGCTTTCCCTTCACTGAAGACATCCAAGAACAGCCACATTTCAATACAGGCAGTCAAAACCCAACTATATCAGAAAGTTAACCCCCAGAAAGTTGTGAGTACAGAACCTTAAGAACAAGTAATTTTACAATGATCATGCATTAAAAAATACACTTACAAAGCTAGCAAGGTCTGTGTGATACTGAATATCCTCATCCCCTGTGCTCTGCATATACCCAGCAGACAAAGAAAGGCTGGAAGTGGACAATATTTCTCTTTGTAAGCTGACGAAAGGACTTCATGAGCAACTGCACAATTTAGCTCAATTAAAAATTTGGTCACAATTGTGTAAGCTGTCTGAAGCTGAAGTAGCATAAAGGCACTTGGAACTAGAACAACACATTTTCAAATTGCTCAAAAACGAAAGGAAAACAAATCCAAAGCACTAAAACAAGAAATCTTTAAGTCAAAAATCTATTTTTAGAATTCTTATGTACAGTAAAGTAGTATTTTGCACAAGTCTAAATTACCTCTGATTTCAGTCATATTTCATTTTCATTTGAAAGAAAGCTAAAACTGCTGTGGATGGTTTCTCTTACCAGAGTTTTGAGACACTATCCTTGTACCATTCTTTAAGTGAGAAAAAAGTGTTTACAGCCTAAGTACTCACTATATATTGAAACTATTTCTTCCAAGATTCAATTCTTCAGTTTATTGTAAAGAATGTTGTTCTTTACAAATCAACTAAAGAAACTCACAGAAATAAAAATAAATTAAATTAAAATTAAAAACAAACAAACAAACAAAACAAACAACCCCACAAGCCTCTCTGACATACAAAATTAAGACTTGTTGGACAGATTACACTAAAATAAATAAATAAAAAAAAGCCTCAACACCAAACCACTTCAAAATGAAAACAAAACCAAAAGAAAATCACCATTAAAACAAACCTACAAACTGAAGAATTTGCATTTTAGAAGCACTGGTTTTAAATATATATATATATACACACACACATACTTAAATATATCTTATTATTAGGTCTAAGGGAATGAAAAATGGGAGCCACAAATACTGAATTAATGGAAGACAACTGTTTTCTCAAGCATATGCTGAATAGTGTCATTGCTGTGTACAGATTTTAGATTGCAGGGATTTTGACACTAACAGGCAAAAATCTGCAGAGGAATTTTTGTATTTGAGGGCAGCAAACAACAAGAAGAAAAAGAAAAGCAACGACAAAAAACCAAAACACACAAACTGTAAAAAAAAAAAAAAGCATATACCAGTTTTAAATACAACACACACACACATACATCATTAAAAATACATAAATAAATCCCACAATACCACTTGGTAAGCTTGAATTTTCCCAAGGATTTGGAAAACAAGTAGTAAAACTATTTTATCTTTAGCTTTTACTAAAATAAAATAGCAAAAGAAATAGTCCTTGAATTAATTCCTTCCAAGGAATACAGGGAAATTAAAAGGAATAGAACTTATTTATTGAAAACAAAATGCTTGCCTATTGCAAATGCATGGGATATACACTGCACTTCAAGGGCATGTTTCAGAGGAGAAGTAAAT
This sequence comes from Semnornis frantzii, assembly GCA_013399775.1. Taxonomy (NCBI): domain Eukaryota; kingdom Metazoa; phylum Chordata; class Aves; order Piciformes; family Ramphastidae; genus Semnornis; species Semnornis frantzii. The sequence continues at coordinate 7,951 of VWYK01108201.1, forward strand.
TTGTTGTCATTTGAGTAGGAGCTGTGCTCACCCCTGTAATGGACTCCACCCCTTGTTATGGGTTGAAATCTTCACAGGCCCACTTTGTGCTAATCAATCCCTATTGCTGACAACATGGCACTATTTACAAACCCAAGATGAAAAGTATCTCCACATTTTATTACCACAGAAGCATCTGATCTATCTAGGTCAAAAATAATTAGACTGAAAATAATAAATTTAGCTTCCATCTCAGCTCTAAGTTGATCCATTTGCTCCAGACAGGAAAACAAAAAACATTATCCACCACTGCAGAATCTGTCAGCCTCATCTTTTTTTCCCTCTCCTCCAGGTAAGTCTGTCACAGCATTGCCTACCTCTGAGTATTTCCCCCTGTAGTTGCCCAAGCTGCGCTCCATCCTGCGCAGTCGCTGCAGCAGCTGCTCCTTGCTGAGGCTGTCCATGTTTCCTGAAGGCTCTTCTGTTTCACTTTCAATGTCAGAAGGTGGATCTAAGGTGGGACCAGCTGTGTCCGAGTCCAGCCGACTCAAGGAGTCTCTTGAAGCAGTTCGTACCAGGGACTCTTTGGAAGAGGAGCGGAACAGGGACTCTTTCACTGGGCTTCGAAACAAGGACTCCATGGAGGGAACTCGGAGCTGAAGCCTCTGGGCGAAAGACTGAGTGTCACTCAGCTGCAAGAATTCAAAGCAGGGAATTATTTCTGCACTGCTTTTAGGCAGACAGACACCCTGAAGCCCAGGAAACAGAGGCCTGACCTAGGCAGAGCAATGCCTGTTGCCTAACACCTGCATGACACCAGAGAGCTACCACTCCCTTAGAAGAATCACCTCCTTGTGCAGAAAAATCACCCATGCAGCTACCAGATGAGGGCAACTTCAGATAGCAACGGAATGCAACAAATTACAGCTCAAATTTAAACTTCTAAAAGGATGTATTTCAGTGTGACACCTTCAGAAAGTGAAGCGTATGTCACTAAAATTAATAGTTGTGTTTACTGATGTCCCAAAACCCAAAAATGGTGTGACTCACTTCTTGATGTACTAACAGAAGGCTGTATTTATCACAGAGACATAAAGATATTTTCCTATGATTAAGAGAACTAATTTATTGTAGAAGTCCTTGTATGACAGCTAGCTCTAGTACACCATCCTAGACAATCTTTTTCTTGTTTTTCTTTTATTTAAAATGACTTCATGATTCTCATACAAATGCAAGTATTTATTTATGCAGCTACAGTGGTTAAGCTGTTCTAAACCAAAGGTTCAGTGCTGTGGTCCTGTGTACTGCTGGTGCTACAGAAGGGACTGGGAAGTCTTACAGCACAATGTTGCCTCCACAAACAAATGCTGGGACACGTGCTAGGAACCACTGCTAATCCTACTCCAGTAAATGAAACTTTTTTCTGAGACATATTAAAGAATGACTTCCACCTTGATCACTACTTTTCAAAGCCTAGTAATTATTTCTCTTGAGCTATAAATTACCTTTCTAGCCACACAATATGTCTGCTGCTTTTAAACTGAGGTGAAGACTCCATATCCCACGCTGGGTTCATGAGCAAGGAGATGCACCTTGCTGTCCTGCTGTCACATTCTGCTAACCTGCCCCTACCAAAAAAACCTCCAAGCATCAGTGACAACATTTAATACTATCTCATGGGATTACACAGAAACAGAACACCCTGCCAGCTGAGTACCAATCATCCTTACATGAAGGTGGTGACTTAAGCCAACCGGGCAGTGAAGGAGGAAACATACCTGGGGGGAGGCTGGTCCACTTCCATTGTTTTCTGTGGATCTGGGAGGTGGTTGTTTAGTTAAGTTCTACAGGAGGAAAAACAGCTGTTAGAAGCAATGGGCTACAAGGACTGTAATTCATAGATTCCTACAAATAGCATCTGTGCTTTTTCCCTTGCCTGTGTTTTTAGTACTTTCTTTTGAATGTTTATTAAGATGTCTTCATGCAAATGAGCTAGTTTGTTAAATTCAAAACAGATTGCTGCAATATACAGAACTACAAAGCAGCTATGTGTGCACAGATTAGTATGAGACATCTGCAATTGCTGACATCTCCAATTAAATTATTCATAATGATTATTTATGTAACATTTATGCACAAATCAAAGAAACACCCAAAAGACAAAATGATAGCAGGAAAAAAAAAGATCTAATTGATGACCAGTGTTGTTTATAACTGACATGACTAACAGTGGAATCACACTGTCTTTCTTGGGTTTGGGTACAGTTCAGGGGGGTAAGCTAAACTATGGAAACTACCTGGACAAAAAAAAAAGCACTAGTAGCAGGCTGTTTAAGACTCCAAACAAGCACAGGAAGAAATTTAGACTTTCAGAAAAAAACACACTGTACAAAACTTCACAGATATATTCCTCTGCACTCCAAAGTAAAGACAAAGTTTAGACATTTCTGTTCCTTGTCAGTCTATGCTGCCCAACTCCTGTGTTCAGGGGTTTTCTAGCCTGTACAAACCCAGATGATTTAAACCAGCTCAAACTGAAGTAGCAAAACATGCTAGAAACCATCCTGGATATAGTTTTTTTTTCCCCCAAGAGACATAAACCACTGAGATATAGTAAACAAAATAGGAGTAACTCAGCTAAAAGCAGTGTAACTTTAAATTTTTGATCAAGCACAAATACAGGATGGGTAGTGAATGGCTGAGAGTAGCCCTGAGGAAAAGAACCTGGGGGTCTGGGTTGATGAAAAGCTCAACATGAGCCTGCAGTGTGCACACACAGCCCAGAAAGCAACCAAGTCCTGGGCTGCATCAAGAGCAGTGTGGCCAGTAGGGCAAGGGAAGGGGATTCTGCCTCTTTGC
>VWYK01108201.1:10973-22375 GCA_013399775.1 Semnornis frantzii
CCTATGGCAGGGAGTTGGAACTGGATGATCCTTGAGGTCACTTCCAACCTTACCATTCTATGATTCTAAGATGTAGTCTGATAGCTTTGTGCAAGCTGTAAAGGTGTATGTGTGCGTGTATATATATATACAAATACATATACATTTAGTTGTATATATATATATACACACACACACACACGACTAAAATATTCATAATAATCCATGTATCTGCTACATGGTAACATCCACAGCTCCTTTCCGGTGGGAATACACAAACAAACATATAAAGCCAAAAATGCTGAGGAGGAATAATTCAGTGTAAAACTGCTTCAGTTTGAAGTGGAGCAAATTTAAGGAAGCAAAAAAATGCTACAGAAGAAAGAGGAATGCAGACAGTTAAGGAAGCCAGGGAAATGAGCAGTCACCCACATCCAGACAAAGCAGAATGAGCAATAATCAGCCATAGAAGAAGTCTGATTTGGAAATTGTGCTTCACCTGGCTTGAACAAAATCTGCATTCCGCTTCAGAGGGCTACCCTGCTGGGGTGGATTTACTCCTAGGGGATTAAGAGCTCTTACTGAGCTTTAAACTAAAGCACTCCTCCCTTTTATTCTCAACTCCATTAGTTGTTAGATTCTGTTGGGTTGGTTTTTTTTTTTTCCTAATTTCCTATCTGGAAAGTTAATAATAAAGATAATCCAAATAAGAAATTCTTTTCTACCTGATAATTCACAAAGCATCCACTGTGCTAGTACTGAATTGACAACAGAGGAAGACAAACACTCTACCATGAATCACAAACTAACTACAAACACTTCTTTCAAAAATCATCTACTGATACTCATAAAAAAACCTAAAGGAAACTATGGAGGGTTTGTAGTATAATAATAATAATAATAATAATAATAATAATAATAATAATAATAATAATAATAATAATAATAATAATACTCCAATATTAAGAGGATTTATTAAATCCAATGAGGCATTTATGACTATAAAAGTCAGATGCAGTTCTTTCACATGAAGATCCTTAAAGGCTGCCATTCATGTATCTGTGAAGATCCTTTAAAAAAGCCATTTCAAAATCAAAACTGATGTTGCCACTTTAAAAACTTTCCTCACAACTCTGCAGACATCTTTGCATGCAATCTGTGTGAGAAAAAAAACCCAGAAAGGCAGAAACTGTGTTTAGCATTAGACTTGCTATTGACATAAAAAATGAAAGGGATACAGTAGTAATCTTTCACATAAGAACTGGACCACACCACAGCTATCTTGCTGCTGCAGTTCCAAGTCACTGTGCTCTAGGGCAAGGGGCCACGTTCTGGTGTCCACACAGTTGAAAGCTAAGAATGAATGGAAGTTGCTATATATAAGTATGGACTCAAGACCCTTTGAGGAGCTTAAAAGCCACAGTCTTTCTTAAGCTTTAAGAACTGCTGCAGCAAAACTAGAATCACATAGCTAGGGCTGGCACTTAGAAAGTCTTAAAATGATTAGGGTTATGTCATGGTTTCTAGAGACCAATACAAGTTTGTCCCTGATGAACCCATAAAACATATCCAAGGCAAGTCACACGTAACATCTCTAATAAAAAAGCTGGTTTTGGTTCTAAAGATGTATAAACCAGAGCTCAGTTTTAACTGCAGAACATTAGGGTATTCTAGAGACATTGGTGCTTCGTGACTTCCCTGCTTCTGCAATGCAAATGCACCTTACTTGTTTCTCAAAAGTACAAATAAGCCTACAGAGTGAAAACTTAAATGTCTGCATTTAAAAATATTCTACTGTCCTCCTCCTCTCATATGCATTCCAAAATAGAGTTAAGTTATGGAGAAAAGGAGAGCTTAGTACACAGTCTCTTATTTTCCTTTAAAATCCTTCATCCAAGAACACTTAAAATGTTTCTTCATGCAACAAAACCTGTGCAGCTTAGTAAGTAAAGAGCTTATATTAACTTCATCTATGCCAAAAAGCCCAGTTACAGTCACTATGATGCTCACTGTTTCAAGTCACACACCACTTGCACTCAGAGAGTGAAAACATCAGTCTGCTTTAGCAGTTGTGTGTGTTGATTAAAACCTTCCCTCTCCTACATCTTTAGTTTATCTAGGTTTCCCAAACATATATATTGTGTTTTGTTGTTTTTACAATACATATATGTATACAATCAGCCCTCCTCTTCCCTGTAAACCTTGCATCATTGTTTTAGCTTTCAAAAACTTCAGAGAAGAAAACTCAGTTTTACAGGTAACATACAATTATCACTAATGTGTTGCCAATGTTTATAACTCCCACGTTATAATTATTTGCTATGTGGGAGTCTTGTAATAAATATGCCAGTGATTCCTGACACTGAAGTAAAAACACATAGACAACATTTGAGCTTTCACAGAAATGTGTTTTTTGAAGTCCAGTTGTACTAAGGATATTCCTAAAGTCCACAACTGTTCACTGCTGTGAACATGCCAGTGAAAATGTAAGTAGTGATCACTTATGTACCTATTCAAAATATTTAGAAATTAAAAGTTATTAAAATCTATGAAATATTGATCTGTTTCAAAACTACATATTTCAGCATAGTCTGAATGTCCTCTTTGCTTCCCATCAAAAAACGCCATTGTGAGAACACCACCACTGAGCAATGAATCTGTGCTCTAAGTATAACCCTCCACAACAAAGGAAAACTTTCCACAGGTCACCTTTACAATCACTGTTTCAGTCCAACCTTGTTTAGGTTGAGACAAGCCCAACACAACATGGTGTGCTGTTCTATGTCCACCTGCTTATCAAATTTCTATCCTGCTGTAGCTTTCAGTGACATCAGTTTCAGCATCTCCACCAGCAGCAAAAAAGAACTTATTGAACTGGAAATATAAAGCAATCATAAGTATGAGAACGAGCTGAGACTCTAAAAACCACTGTTTTGAATCATTATGAATTCAGGAAGGTCACATCTCTGAAGCATGTGAAAGAGGCCAGGTTGGACGAGGCCTTGAGTGACCTGTACTAGTGGGAGGTGTCCCTGCCTATGGTAGGGCGTTGGAACTAGATGATCCTTGAGGTCCCTTCCAACCTTACCATTCTATGATAAGATTGTTCCAAATGGATAAGAAACACAAGCAGATGTGTACAGACATCTTTCCCCGTGTTTCTAAGGTGGTGGAATCATTCTGTGAAATTCCTCAGTCATGAAGCAATGAATGCTATACATGAATTAAAAGTTTTCTATGATTCTATGACATCCCAGTCCCGTGATAATCATGACATGCACAAACAAAGCTTTATTCATATGTTAGAAAGTAGAAGGCTGCTTTCCTCCCTGTGCCTGCTCTTCTTCATTCCTGGTTCTCTTCTCACTGAGCTTCTCCACTTATATACTATGAAAGCAACCTTTCCAGGCAGAGAAACATATATTTAAACCAAACTCTAATTACTAAAGCTCAACTGTTTATGCCCACAATACCTACCGCGTTACGAACTAGAAGTAACTGAATTTCAGTGTCTGTGTGAGGTATTATTTCCTGCTATCATTAGAATTAAATGACATTGTGAGGTTTTCACTGTAAAGTGCAAAAAAAGCATGTAATTTTGGGACAATATTTACCATACCCATTTTTCTTGAGATACAGAGACACACATAAAAAGAGGAAGAATTTCAATGGCATTAATGAATTCTATGCAACGAACACACAAACTTGTGCAACAATTAAGTTGTGTAGAGTGTGGTTACCTGTACAACAGAAAACGTGTTAATTATTTAATATTACAGTGAATTCACATCAGAGCACACCAGCCAGGAGCTATCAGGTACTACCTCTGTGAAATTTAGTGCAGTGTTAGCAACAAGTCAGTTAAGATAGATGCCTTTGTAAGAACAAGCCACAAGCAACACTAGGTTTGCCTTCTAGTCCAGTACTCGCCTCCCCCTACTAACGGCATGGCTAAGGGGGGTGGGAGGACTCACCACACCGTCACTCTGTGGCTTAGGTTGTTTGGTGGGATCCAAAGCAAAGATAGTATACTCAGAGAGAAAAGCAGGTTCTGCTATCATCCCGGCTAGCAGCTGTCAGTCAATGCAAAAAAGTGGGAAAACGAAAATAAATCAAGTAATGAAGAATGTTGCATGATTATACTCTCTTTTTTTCCACCCCACAGTATTAAAAACATGATAATACAGCAGTTTATGAGACAATAGATATCAATAAAGGCAGGATATAACCAGAAAACATGCATTAGATCACTTCAGCACAGCCAAAACACAGTTTTGAATATTTAGAAGTACAGAAACACACAATAAAAAGATCCTGGTTTAGTCAAAGATAAAGGAAATGTTTCAGGCACTGATACAGTAATTTTTTTAAACTTCTGTGGCTGAGCTGCCTGCCAGCAGGGCAAGGGAGGTGATTCTTCCCCTTTACTCTGCTCTCCTCAGACCCCATCTGGAGTCCTCTGTGCAGTTCTGGAGCCCCGAGCACAAGATGGACATGGAACTGTTGGAGTGGGGCCAGAGGAGGCCACGAAGATGCTCAGAGGGCTGCAGCAGCTCTGCGTTGGGGACAGGCTGAGAGAGTTGGGGCTCTGCAGCCTGCAGAAGAGAAGGTTTCCAGGAGACCTTAGAGTACCCTTCCAGTATCTGAAGGGGGCCTACAGGAAGGCTGGGAAGGGACTATTGACAAGGTCTTGGAATGCCAGGACGAGGGGTAATGGGTTTGAACTGTCAGAGGGGAGATTTAGACTGGATGTTACGAGGAAGCCTTCTATGCTCTCAGCTATGTCTGAAAAACTTGGTCTAAAAATTCTCAGTGTTTCGGTTACAAAAAAATACAAACTCATGCTTTTGACTATCTTCCAGTGCTCTTAAACACTAGAATTTGAATTACATTAATTAAAAAAAAAAATTTAAAAAAATCCTTACAAATGCTTTCAAACCACTAGCAGATTGTTTTGTAAAATGCCACGAGTTGAATTAAGCATTTTATCTTGCCGGTATCAAAGAACAGATTAACACTCCTAGCAGTGGTAAACATAAAGAGACAGAAATCAGAATTCAAACAGGATAGATAGACCCAATGCAATCTAATGTTGTTAGGATGCTGTAGAGAGTGTTAAGGAAATATTCCTCTCCTTTTCCACACACAAGGTTCAACTCTCAACTCAACTCTCAGAGTTGAGATTTCTGAACTATCAACTGAGCCAAAATGCAATCTGCTCTTTCTTTCTCATTATTTCAGAACAATTTTGGTTTACTTGAAACTACTAAACAGTATTTTTAGGAATCAAATCTATTACAGTGTAAGTTAAGAGTTTGATTTTATTTTGGATGTCTGTTACATTGACTCCAGTAAATTACATCAATTCAAATTGAGAGAGAAAAAAACATTTTCATGTGTAAGATCTGGAATGCTACATGACTTGTAATGTGTCCACAAAACCCTTTCAGAAAATCTATTGAGCACCTAATGTTCAGCCACAGTCATACACAACAGCCTTTGAGTGTCAGTACTAACTCCCTGTCTTTTCTCTTACATAAAAAAACCCCACTATTTTCTGAAAAATCTGAGTAACTGAGGCCTAAATTACCAATGCTACAGACAAGAATGCAAAATTAAAACCCGAGCAATGTGCTTTTTATTGCTTCCTACTTGATTCCCTATGCTACATAGATACTTGTGTATATGGATACATCTCTGTGCATACACACTCATCTCCTCACCATGAATGTCTACTGCTGCAGAATCCTGTTAGCTATATCAGAAGACATTCTGGAGGTACAGCATGAAAAATGCTTTTGATAGCTAAAACCAAAACAAAAATCATTACTTTAAAGACAGAGTAGCTATAGAGCACTAACTCTAAAATGTATGCCCAACTTTCACTTCTCAAACACTTAAGTACAGTGAGCAGTAATTTTGACTTCCATTATTTAGTAGCCCTTGGCATGACGTTCCCAAAAGCTGGCACGGCACGAGTGCTCCAATAGTTCACTTTATTTGCCAAGAATTACCTAGGTCTGAGAAACTCCAGTGGAACTTCCTGCTTTTAAGCTACTATAAACATGAGCTGCTAACAAGAGATGCTTCCTTTCTCCAGCTCTAAATCCTCTTCCCCCTGGCCAGGACACACTTGCCAAGTGTATCCACTGTGGTTGCAACCACATGCCCAGTTTGGTCAGACTGGTGAGCAGTCCCCCTCCCCTTAGAACTGTAATTCCTAAGAGTGAGCTGTGTTAAAGCTCTTCTTATATATTTATTCAAGTATGTAAAATCCAGTTAAGTTTATTCCCTCATCCCAGCTTTTAGGCAAAACAAAAGTAAGGAAGCTGACAAGTGTCAGTTATTCCAGAAAATCTTCATTAGGTGGTGATGGTTGCTGAAGCTCACAGCCTTGGCTGTGCTATGCATTTTGCACAGGTACCTCTTGCAAGGGTATATGGCAGAGAAAAAATAAGACAAATACTGTGTACACAGGCAGTCTTTGTTAGGTGGTGATGGTTGTAGAAGCTCACAGCCTTGGCTGTGCTGTGTATATTGTACAGTTATGCCTTGAAAGAGTATATGGTAGAAATAACACAGGCCAATACGTTGTACGTGGAAGTGTACAAACCAACAGCAGCAGTAGTACAAGCAAGACTGATGGCCTCATGAATTAAAAGCATGAAAATTCTCAACCCCAAATAAAACTATGAAATCTTCAAGAGAAAAATTACTTTGTTTAAAGAAGACCAGTTAAGATGATGAAACAGTTTGCAAAGCATTCAGAAATGGATTATGGCAAATATTTTTAACCAAAAGACTGTGAACGTTTTCAACATGCAGTTTATACTGCCCTCAGATTATTAAGCCACTTTTGAAAGCATGACCATCCAGAACTTGAGGAACCACAGAGGGTTCTAAGTATCTCTTTGCAGCAATAGTATGCTAACATTTCCTTCTTAAAATATGAAGCTGTGATACTTCACCATTGCATTATGTTTCTTATTCTCAATTCCATCATATAGCACAGCAAGTAACTTGCATTAAAAAGAAGTCCTATTTAGTATTTAATAAGTTGATAATCTTCATTCAAAATAAAATAATCTTCAGCATTCATGAATTGTAATATTTTCAATCATCCCCTGAAGCCCATGACTTTGCAGCCAAGTTTTAACACAAGGCTTTGACAGTAAGCCTTTCACAGAATGGTAATCACAACCCCCAAAACCTTGAGGGAGACGACAAAGAGCTTTAAACAATGGAAAGAATTAACTTTAAAAAGTCATTCAAGCCACCGGGTAGGCAAGTGATAGGGTGTATATGGCAACTGCTTTTAAGCAAGATCAGAAGATTCAAATGATCCACAACTTAATGTATGACAAGCCACATTACTAAGTTTTAAAAAGCCCAGTAAGCCAACTGAGTGCTGGGCTGCAGCAAGAGCAGTGTGGCCAGCAAGGCAAGGGAGGGGATTCTGCCCCTTTGCTCTGCTCCCATCAGACCCCGTCTGGACTACTGTGTACAGTTCTGGAGCCCCCAGCACAGGAATGACATGGAACTGTTGGAGTGGGTCCAGAGGAGGCCACGAAGATGCTCAAAGGACTGCAGCAGCTCTGCTATGAGGACAGGCTGAGAGAGTTGGGGATCTACAGCCTGGAGAAGGCTTCCAGGAGACCTTAGAGTGGCTTTCCAGTATCTGAAGGGGGCTACAGGAAGGTTGGGAAGAGACTATTTACAAGGTCTTGCAATGCCAGGACAAGGGGCAATGGGTTTGAAGTGGCAGAGGGGAGATTGAAAGTGGATGTTAGGAGGAAGTTGTTTGCAGTGAGGGTGGTGAGACACTGGCACAGGTTGCCCAGGGAGGTTGTGGCTGCTCCCTCCCTGGGGGTGGTCCAGGGCAGGTTGGATGTGGCCTTGAGTGACCTGCGCTAGTGGGAGGTGTCCCTGCCTATGGTAGGGAGTTGGAACTGGATGATCCTTGAGGTCCCTTCCAACCTTACCATTCTAAACAGGAAGAAAAAAATATGAATATAAATTGCTGCAGTGCTGCTTGAGTTTGCAGACATAACTCCATACAACTCTGTTTCCATACACAGTAGAATGTAACTAACAATACTGTTGAGTTTCACTGACATCAAAACCCTGATGCAAGATCGCTAAACCATCTCTGCTTCACACTGCTGTTGCTTGAGCACAAAAGGGAGCCAACTCTACAAATAAAGATGAGCAGAAGATGAGAATATTGAGGCAGAACAGTAATCACTGTGTGAAAAAGAAATCATGAAATATTTTCTTCTCAGTAGCCAAGACAAGACTTTCACAGGTCAAATAGCTACCAGGCCAGAATAAAGTCAGTCATGGTCCAAGAGTGCATTTACAGCTGGCTGCATCTTCTTCTCATTATTAAGTTCATTCTTGGATGCTGAGTGCCCAATATTTAAGTACTTGCTCACAGTATTTTTGTTACTCCAGCAGCTCATTACCTGCTGCATTTTGACAGCTAAATTATAGGCGATGTCTAACGAGCCCTATAATTACACTACCTAATGCTTTCCAATGCATACAATGTGTTTTTATCTGCACTTTCAGTATGGCTTTAAAACTAGCTGTCTAGTTACCTTGGGAATGGGGTATTAAAATTTACTCAATGATTCACCTGTGTCTGGAAAAAAAAAAAAAAAGCAGGAACCAACCTGCTAGTCTGCTGATGTACACAATAGGAGTTGTAAAATCCAGGCTTTAGAAACAGGCCAGGCTATACTGCCACCAAAACATAGTTTTTAAGTTTGCATGTCAGGAAGGAAGAAGATATAGACATATCTGAACCATTACCAGCTTTGCATGGCAATGTTTGTTTAGAAGTACTTCAAATTAAGTACCTGAATACAGGAAAGATGCAGCATTAACAGAGGCACTGAAGGAATATTATTTCGTTTTTACTTAATCCTGTTTTAATGTCCACACTAGAAAAACATTTCAATTAATTAAAAAAGACTGTCATTATATACCACTAAAGTAAGACAGAAAAGCATCCTGGAGAGGTTATCTTTAGCTCTAAGAGGAGCTAAATATATTGTGCTCTGTTGTCACTTCTCTAACACTCATAAGGATGTCAGAGATATTTGAATCTGCATGACTGGTTGGTCATCCACACCAAGCTATCAGCTCTGCTTTTGGTTGATGGCTCAGAAGCAGTTTTGTTATCTTCTGCATATGGGCCTGACTTGTAAATAAGCATAATATAGAACAGAAAGACAATGTTGAACTTCTAGGAGATACACCAGACATGATTAAATCATTTCACCTCAAAGTTCAATGCAGTGGCAGTTTGAAAACCCAACACTCCTTCCCTATAAAAGACTGGAAGCACCAAGTACCTCTTAAATCATCCAGCGCGGTTCCAAATGGCACCAAGACCAACCCAGAAAGCACCTGATAGGCAAATTATCTGAAAAAGCTCTGTGGATTTACCAGCATAATGCTTGCACCTCACACTGTAGTCATATTTTATAGGTTAGTAGTAAAAACCAGAATATAGAACTAAACAGATTTCTGGTTTTTTTCCTTATACATGGAAAAGTCATGAGCTTCTCTGTAGCACTGCCTCTGGAGATCCACAGCTCCACTAACAGAGAAGCTGACGAAGAAAATAGGGCAGAAAAAGGAATTTAGTAATCCATGAATGGGACATACATGTCAGTCCTTTTTTTTTCCCCTCAGACTGAGAATGTTTTAGAGTTTTGAAAAAAAATCTAAGCATTGCAGAGTTCCAGTATCTGAAGGGGGCCTACAGGAAGGCTGGGGAGGAATTATTTACAAGGTCTTGCAATGACAGGACAAGGGGAATGGTTTGAACTGTCAGAGGGGAGATTGGAACTGGATGTTAGGAGGAAGTTCTTTACAGTGAGGGTGGTGAGACACTGGCACAGGTTGCCCAGGGAGGTTGTGGCTGCTCCATCCCTGGAGGTGTTCAAGGCCAGGTTGGACGAGGCCTTGAGCGACCTGTGCTAGTGGGAGGTGTCCCTGCCTATGGCAGGGGGTTGGAACTAGATGATGTTTGAGGTCCCTTCCAACCTAAACCATTCTATGAGTATAAATCAGAATGCTTGCCTGTGCATTTTATTATAATTCTTTGATCAGACTAATGTTGTCATTTACAACTGTAACTCACTTGAAATTGTTTTTACTCTAAAAGAATCCTGACTTTTAATCAAAGTTTTCTTGTGCAATACTTGCAACTTTGATGTCGCAATGCTTAAAATCCAAACCTGAGGTCTATTAAAGCCATAAAAGAACAAACAAGAGAACTATGATACACTCCAATTTTGCTTAACAATTATTCATATACTGCAAGAAAATTTTAGCATATAATACACTGAAAATGAAGAGTATAAAGTGCTCTCTAACTTTAGTTCATTCTCATACCATTGCCATTGATACATAAAGCACCTGCCTGATTGAATGGGAACACTGTAAAAAATGTCCCCCAGGAAGACCTAAAACACCCACATGATCATGTCACATATTTTCAGAGATTGCATGCAATGCTTGCAGCTTTTTTTAAGCATAACAATACTGCTGCTGAACTGAATTTTATGCAAATGTAATCCAAACAAACATTTCAAAGCTGATTTACTTCTCATAATTTTCTTAACATTTATTATTAATATTTATAAACAGGAAATTTCATGTCTTGATCCTTTAAATTTATCTTTATTTTAGTAAAATTTTCCATCTGACATAAAAGCAGTCCTTACAAAAAAAAAATAAAAAAAAAATGAAGAGGTTTTCATTCCTTTAGCAGCTTCACTACTTCCTGAATTTCTAATTACAGGATATGTTTCACCAGTAAAATTCTCATAGCAGCTCCCTAAGCCCAAGGATAACTGTAATCTGAGGTCACTTTAGTACTCTCTTTCCATTCTTAATCTTATTCCTCCTTCTGCCTCTCTGATATTCCAGTGCAATCACTGTATTTAGAGCATAATGTTCTCCCAATATAACTTGGCATGTCCTGTGGGGCATTCTTTGCTTCTCTCACTTGTATGGACAAGTACTCTGAAAAAAGCAGCCTGCTGCAGGGGAACAACACAGATCTAATGAAACAACACAGGACAAAATGCAGCTGTCCACAGAAATACCAAGCAGCATGGGAAGCAGGTGACAGCAGTAGCAATAACATGTGGAAATGTATTTATTTTCCAGGTATGTTATCCAAGTTGTAAAGAGAGCTAACATTTCTTCCTAAATAGATAAAACTGAAAAAAATTAAGCATTGAGGCTCACAAACCTTTCCCATTTCTGGAATAAAAGCAGGCATCCTCAAAAATTAGTAAGCTGAAGTATTCTGCCTTTCCCTGTTTGAGCACAAAAGCAGTAGGTGCTTGTATAAAAAAAAAAGAAGGATAAGGAGTGGAACCACTCAATATCCTCCTTTATTA
>VWYK01108201.1:22402-57803 GCA_013399775.1 Semnornis frantzii
ATTATTTCCCATTGAAAAGAGAGAGGAAAAATGCCTCCTTTTGGGTAGGCAGGGCCAAGTTAATGACAGACAGACACACACACACAGTGAATCAGTCACACAGAGGAATATTACTATGTCTCATGGCTTCAGTATATCATATTCCATTGGGGTTTTGCTGAAATTGCACCAAATCAGTCCCTTAGCCTCCAGCACATTCCACAATGGATACACATAATAAAATTAATTTTAAAAGGGGGAAAAATAAGCACAATCTTTATGTTTGCATTGATCAGTGATGACACCAACTCTCAGCAGCACCTCATTCCTCTAGGCTATGGTGGTTATTCTCATGTGGCAATATGCCACTTTTATACTCTGCCTTAGGGTTAGAAATGTAGGTTGTTTTTTTCTGGGAAAAAAAAAAAAGAAATAAAAACAAACAAACAAACACATTAAAAAAAATACTCCAAACAAACCCACAACAATAAGAAAGTATCAAAAAAAAAAAAAAAAAAATCACAAACTCCTCTTACTGAAACATTTATCCTGGGAGATGCTGCTAGCTGACATTACAGAGCATCATTTAACAGAAAACTTCTCTCTAGGGTCAGAGGGAAGTCATTAGAGATATATCAGTAAAAAAAAAAATTAAAAATAAAATATAAAAAAAAAGAAATAAACATTTAGAAAACTCAGTGTTACATTTCTAAAACAGAAAATAAAATCACAAGGTATTGTTTCTTTCGTTTCTATTTTCATTGCAGGAAGCAAACTGCCAAGCTGTAACTAATGGTAGCATCCATAATTAAATCTAAGACGAACTGCAGGTATAGTTGATCATTTCCTGAAAAAAATCTAGTGTTAAAAACTCAAGTAGATTGTCCCACTTGCCAAAAAAACAAACCCATCTTTTTATTTAGCGAAAGCCAACAACTGATTTTTCAGGCTGAGAGCTCAATACTTCCTTTGACGAAGTTCACAGAAGTTCTCTGCCTCACTCCATCAGCTTAATTTCAGAATCAGTAAATCAGAGTTTTCATTGTTTGGTTGGTTTCTAGTTTTTAATTAAGCCACTTCATAAAAAGCCACCATTCTCAACACGAAAAAAGGTGAGTGGGGACAATCTCCTTTGTTTGCTCTATTAAGCAAGCCATGGTTACCGATCAACCTGGCAGTCATTTTAATGATACTTTATAACTACTAATTTAGACTCAGTTTGGCTTCATATTTGGTTTCTGTGTTGGGCTTTTTATTATCACTTTTCTTTTTTTTCCATTTGTTTCTAACCATATCAGTAATATTTATCATTCTCAGGGGGTAAGTTTAAGCCTTTATGCTCATCCACTTCAAGTTACCTGTGCAACTAACTAGATTCCCCCAACTTTTCAACCAAAAGAGTCATAAAAGGAAAGCATCTCTCTGAATGTAACTTATGTCCCACTACTTCGTTAAGTTCACTTCAGTTTTTTAAGAGCTGAAGGAGAAATTAAAATGTTTCCTAATCTAGTGGTTAACTACTACAGTTTAAAGGAAACAGATCAGGATTGAACCTAAAAGTAGTATATTCATATCTATAAATACACCCTAAAAAAGTGTGGTATTGAGGAATAAAAAAAAAAAACCACCAAACAGTTAATCAAAGACAGAAAGCTGGAATTTTTTTTTTTTCTTTTCCTAATTCTTCTTTTTAAAGTTGACAAAGACAGCAAAACAGTTCTGGACTGACCTCTTTGTCTGGTGTTAAAGTGCCTTCATCATTTTGATCTGTAAATGAAGATGTCCTGCTTCTGTTGCCAGTTGGTGAAGAGGAGTTGGAAGGGACCTGGACAGATATATATCAACAATAATATTAATTTCAAAACAACATGTTCTATATCATAATTTACTTCAACAACTACTAACTATAAGATCTCCATAAATCTGGTCTAAATCTTCCTTTTGAAGAAACCAACCAGTTCCACATACTGCCTATGAAAATTTCTACCTTACTACAGATTCTCCAGAGCAAGACATGGCATGAATCAGCCACGAGAGAATGCAGCACCACCATTTATTTCTGACCATGGTCTTCTTAGTCCAAATTTGAAACTCAAGCCTCCTAGTACTTTAGGAATGAAGTTTCTTGCAGTTTGTAAGTTCTGCAAACTGAGAGGGATCCAAACAATTTACATACTGAATACCATTAGAATTCCTTTAAGAAATTAACCAAACCAAACAAAACCCAAAGTCTGACAAAAGAGGGGGGAAAAAACACCACACAAACCAAAGCCAAATTACTTGTAAAACTGAATGTAAAGGACATAAGAAAATTGCATATATTATATCAATATGAACTTCTCGTTCCTGTCAGCACTGAACATCTATTCAAAGAAATACCAATCTCGTACTGATTGAGACTGCAACAAGCAACACAATCCCAACCCAGTTTGTCTCATTCAAACATAACATTAAATAAACATGAAAAGTTTCCATGTACAAAGAAACAAGTTAGCAAGACCACTCATCATCTATATGCAGCAATATAACCAGAAGGAGTAAAGTGTTGCTAAAATAAAAACCACCCTAAATCATCAACGAAGTAAGTACCACGAATTATTTGACACTTTGTTGCAGCACCATCAACCAGGTTGCGCACAAATTGTGTCTCACAAGCCAGAAGTGGATATTCTAAGACATGACTGACAGTGTATCAGACCACTGAAAAGATGCACCCAAAAATGACAATTCTTCAGAGCATCACACTCACTTGACAGCCCAAATCTATAGTTTGGGGTATGCTTTGTAAAATCTGCTGCATTAATGCAATAGCATACAAAGCACAAAACTACTCCAAAATTACATAGCTACAGGTCTAAACAAGGGGATCCAAGGCTGCTGCTTGAAAATACAACTCAGAAGTCAAAGGCCTCATCTAGTACCAAATAACCATTCACCGTGGAAGTTCTATGGCCTGCTGAAAACTTTCCCACCAGAAGTATTCACGGGGTCTGAAAAATGACAACCATCTACTCATGCCAACAGCCTCCTTGCCTCCTTTCATTTCGACTCCTTGTCCTAATGCCAGTGATTTAAAGACCACTTCCAGCCCTTAGCATGCAGGGCAGAAATGGTTTCCAAATGCTCACTGCCACTTTGCTATACTGTTTAAAATTAGTATGAATGTATTTTGCCCTTCGAAGTTCTACTTTTCACTGCTGCATTCACAATTTTGTCTATTTACAGTCATTTCAATGGCACCAATTTCTGCAGCTCAGCTATTTGCTGGCCTCAGCCATGAACAGTAAGATTGTGAAATGAAGTTGGATGGAACAGAGGAGATGAAACACAACAGCAGAACTCAGATGGGAGTGACCTGCAGCAACCTGCAGGGCATGGGGACTGTCTCAGGACTAGCACTCCAAAGGCTTCCTCTTAAGGATGCTGGGAGTGGTGCAGTGGGCAGGGCAGAGGTGGCCAGGGCTGCAAACGGGAGGCCCAGTCACCTGACAGCATAAAAAGGAGCATCCTTCTGTGACTGTTGCCAGACCTAGCCCAAAGGCAGCCCACAGACATCCCAGACAAGATCCTTAAGAAGTTTGAGGAATTACTTGGTGAGGCCTGAGGGAGGAAGACCAAAGGTTGGACAATGCTGTGGAAGAGAAGGACCAAAAGCAATTTGTGGAGACAACCATATTTTTTAGCTGGATAGAAGTAGCAAGATCAAAGGACTATCTTCTTCTAGAGCACACCATCTTCATTGCCCTTAGAGTCAGGGGCAGCTGCAGTCATTAAGAAATGGGATGTAGAGATGTTGCCAGGGGTCCCAGTGCTTTGGAGCACCCAGTGACATCCTGCCAGGCACAGAGAAGATTCTTGCCCCCAAGGCTGGTCAGCCCAAGGGTATTTGACCACTCTGGCAAGCTCCTGAGATGGTTCAAGATTGAGGGAGAACAGGGTTTGGATATCTCCTGGGAGGCATGAAAAGTTTGTAGGAGGAAGAGGCAGGTCTTGCTCACATGGTCAGAGAACAGCAGCAGTGGGGTCAACAAGGATTTTTTTTTTTCTCCCAGGGTAGATTGGCATTGGTCCCTGGGGTTTTTTGCCTTCCTCTGTAGCACTGAGCACAGCCCCCTGGCAAGCCTCCTTTGGGCCATTCCATCCAGGTGCCTGCTGCTAGTGCTCCAGAAAGGTGGCCCTTGCACCCCACATCTTGCTGGATAGGGAAGCTTTCCTGGGTTACTCAGGAGCTGCTTCTTTTCCTCTGTGGCATTGAGCACAGCCCTTTGTCAGTCTCCCTTCGATCCCTTTTGGATCGATTCTCTTGCTGCTGCTGCTGCTCATGCACCATAGAGATGGCATCTCATGCCCCACATCCAGAGGGAGGAAGCTTTCTAGACTCCTAGGATGGGGAAGCTTCTTGTCTCCCCTGGAACTGCTTCTTTTCCTCTGTAGCACTAAGCACATCTCCTTATCAGGGCTTCTTCGGGCCCTTTTGGATCAGTTCTTCTTGCTGCTCTGGAACCTTCAAGGCACCATTTGTGCCCTGGCTCTCTCAGGCTCCCTTGCCCAGTGCAAGCTTGCAGCTGCAGTGACCTCTGCTCCTGCCTTGGCTCCATTTCTCCTAGGATTCTCTCTTGTGCACAGCAGCCTGTGTTGGAAGAGTGCCAGACTGTCTGCCCCATCCAGAGCTGCCACTTTCCAGTTCTTCCTGCCTGCAATACCAGCACAGGGCAGCCACAAGAGTGCTTCTCATCTCTCTCTGGCTGAGAAGCACAGCAGCAGAGCAAGTTCTAGAAGGTAAAGAGTCTGCTGTTTGTCATCAGTGTGTGTCATACTTTGGAAAACACTCCATGGTACCAAGCACCTCTTCTGTGTGTAGTCAGTCCTGATACGCTGTGACCAACAATTCAAGTTCTCACTCTTCAGGAAACAGGCACTGCTTGGTCTGTTCCTGCTGCTGCTCTCTGCAGCTGTTTCTGTAGGGGATGTTTTACCAAGCTAAGGTGAAGAACATATCAGCCTATTCCTGGCTAAGCAAGCATTACTGTTTGTGAGTATCAGCTCTGAAGCAAGTCCAGAGAAATAAAATAGAAGAAAAGAAAATCCTGTTTTCACTTTTGACCATTGTGTTCCGTGCTCTTAGAAGTGTTTTTGGAACTGGAAACCCCTCTGGCATTCAGGTTCACCCATTGTGAGCGCAGAGGATAGATTAGATGACTTCAGCTAAACAGGGCCTGAAAAAATCATCAAAGCCAACTGCCTGATGACTTCAGGGCTGACCAAAGTTCAAGCACGGTATTAAGAGCATATTGAAAATGCCTCTTCAACACTGGCAGGCTTGGGGAATCAACCATCTCTCCAGGAAGCCTGTTACAGGGTTTGATTACCCTGTAAACAAAGAAGTGTTTCCTCATGTCAAGCCCAAACCTTCCCTGACAGACCCACCTTTAAGCCATTCCCAAACACCCTGGCACTGGGAACCAGGGAGAAGAGATCAGCACCTCCCTTCTCAAGAAGGTGAAGACACCAGTGATGCTCATCAGCATCCTTCTCTCCAAGTAAAGTTTCCCTACAATAAGATATAGGAAATAATAGAGCAAAAATGAATGCAAACAGAAGTCTCAAGACTGAGAAACATTGTTTGGAAAATTTGGTTTGAAAATGTCTTGACAGAAAGCAGCTGAGAATTTGTTTGATGACAGAGTAGCCTGTAACTGGAATGCATTTTAAAGATCTGAATTATTAACAGGCAGTAAAAGTATATTCCTTGCTCCCTGCATGACCCCAGTACACTTCAAAGGCTTCAAAACCTTCTCACTTCCTCCTCATTTGCAGAATGTTTTCACATACTCAGACATTGTTAATTACTGTTAATATCAAATTTAACTCAAATTTCCTCCAGTCTGAGAAAATATAAAAACTAAATCATCCTGCAGGACAACTACTTTACATGAAAATAACAACCTGTTCTTGCTTGCTACTTCTGCCTTTCCATTCATGGTAACCCTTGAGTTACATGATCTACTCTGTCCACAGCAGAGTGGACTAGGTGAAAGTATCATTTATTGCAAGGTCTCATATCAGGTTTCATTAAAATTGTCAGTTTTGTGCAAAGTATCATCATTTAGCTGCTGCATAGTGATACCAGTGAGACCTGCAGCTCAAGCTCTGTACACTGTACTGAAAGTTCACCACATACGCCAGTGCCAGGACAGCACTCTAAACCACCAGCAACAAAAACCTACTTAACAAAAAACTACTAACTAGAGAGGACCCAGAGTTTGTAACTGTGCTTAAAATACAGCTCAACAAACTATGTAAAGCTTTACAGTAAATCTATTTCCAAAACCACTGCCCCTGTTTGACAAATGAGTGATTTAAAAACTACTACATAGCAGAACGTCAGCAGTTTTGGAAGTCATGGTCTAATACTGAGACTATGCAGTGTCAGATCTCCCAGTGGTTCAAGTTACATCCAGATCAAGCCCAGGCAACTGATCACCTGCCTGTAAAATTAAACAAATTATCTGCCTATAGCATTGCATTCACATGATTCAGAGTTTATACTGGTTTTATTCTTTCAGATTGAAAGTTGCAAAGGATACTTAACCCAGCAAAAAGCCAAAGAGACATAAGCAGACGTTACCTTTTTCAGCACAGTTCACCAACACGAAGTTAACTTACCAAAATCTCTCCAATCAAATCTGAATCAGCAGAGAGACTTTATTGTGTTTTGACACTGGCATGAAATCATCGCAATTGTTTTGCCACTGTCACTTTCATAGATACAAATCCAACGTGATCGTAATTGAAAAAGAGTAGTTTCTAGTCTCCAACACTAACCATAATTTTGAGAAAGCACACATAGAAAAAAAATAACCAACTAAATTACGACCAAAAGCAGCATTTAAAAAAAAAAAAAAAGAAGAAGAAATTAAATGCCTTGCTCTCAGCTTTATACTATAGCTTCCGTTTTTCTGTCGTGAAAAACAAACAAACAAATAAAAGAAAAAAAATAACGATAAGGTTAAGGTAAGCAGACCAGTCCTCTAAACGACAGGGACAGAAGGGGGCTACAAGAACTAAAAGAATTTTAAGATGTGAGAAACAGATGACTGGTGATCTCAATGCTGGATTGCTATCCACTGCACATGACAATGACGCTCATTTAAACCCACTTCTACTTAATTCTGTTTGATGTTGCAGCAAGAGATGTTTTTTGCACTCCTCTAAAAGCAAACCTTTGCAGTGTGCTGGAAGAACAGTCTGAGGGGGCTGTCGGAGAGACTTCCAGTAAGGAGGCAGCTAAGTAACAACAGCAAAGTTGCCTTCCAAGTTGCAGCGAAGCCGCCCGGCGCGGAGCCGGCAGCAGCAGGGCGCGGCGCTGGCCGGCTGGCACATCCCATCGCCCTCGGCCGCCCACCATTCGCCGAGGCCTGTGCTCCGCGACCTTCCCGGCGGCCCGGCTGACGGCACCGGTCCGACCCGCTGCCGGGAGAACGCCGAGGCCTCCTCGGGCGAAGCACAGCCCTGCCCCGCCGAGTGAAAGGCCGCCGGAGCCCGGCCGGACGCTACGAGTCACGCAGCACTCCATCCCGGCCCCTCACCGCGACCCGACGGACGCCTTGAAGTACCTGCGGCGGGAGGGGACCAGTGCGTCCCCCTTGCTCCTCGCTGATCTTCTGCTTCAGCTTCTTGAACATGGTGGTGGGAGGGAGGGGGCGGGGATGAAGGGGTCGAGGGTCGGCGGCCGGCGGCTAGTGGAGCGGTGTATGACTGCCCGGCCAGTCGGGGAGCACCTCCCTCGCACCAAACGAGGGACTCTTGTGGGCGACGGTAGCGGTGGAAAGCCACCTCCGACCCCGCGGAGCCGCCGCCGCCGCCGCCTCTCCTCCCTGGCTCCCCACCACCGCGGAGCAGGTGAACGCGGCCACGATCGCGCCTGCGCGGCCAACGTGGAACGGGGCACTCCGGCCGGTACGGGCCGCGGCGAGGCACAAACTTCCCGAGGGAACGCACGGCGCCATGCCTCCCTCCGCCCCGGGACGGGCGGCAGCGCTGTGCTGCCCGACCGGGACTGCGCCGCGGAGCTGGGTTGTCTCACCTCCCGGCAGGGGACAGAGCGTATCATAGCCGGGTTGTGGGAAGCCAGCACAAAGAGTCGATGTGCCAGAATGCTGTAACAGGGGTTCGTGAGGCCTGACGCGACACAGGGCCCTGTGTGCGTACTGACGGTGCCAACGCACACGGTTTCACAATCTGAAGAACCAGGCATCATTCATCGCAAGGTAATTACCGGGTAATAACAAAGCGCTCCATTCAACAAGGCCAAGTACGAGGTACTGCACCCACGCCGGGGCAATCCCTGGTACCAGTACAGGCTGGGAAATAACGGGCTGGAGAGCAGCCGTGCTGGGGGTGTCAGTGGACGAAAAGCTGGGCATGAGCCGGCAGTGTGCCCTGGAAGCCCATGAGGCCAACCGTGCTCTGGGCTGCATCAAAAGCAGTGGCACCAGCGGGTCCTGCCGTACTGTGCTCTGCTGAGACCCCACCTCTAATGCTATGTCCATGGACCTGTTAGAGATGGGTCAGGGAAGGCCACAGAAATGATCAGAGGGCTGGAACAGCTGTGCCCTGGAGATTTTACATTGTTCAGCCTGGAGAAGGCTTCAGGGAGACCTTATTGTAGCCTTTCAGTACCTCAAAGGGGCCTATAAAAAAGAGGGAACAAAATTTTGTCAGGGTCTGTTGTGACAGGACAAGGGCTGGTGGTTTCAAACTAAAAAGAGGGGAGATTTAGACTAGAAATACAAGGAAGAAATTGTTTTACACTGAAGGTGGTAAAACACTGGTACACGCTGCCTAGAAATTTGGTAGAAGCTCCATCCCTGGACACATGCAAGGTTAGGCTGGAAGGGCCTTTGAGCAAAGTGGTTTAGTTGAAGATGTCCCTGCTCTTTGCAGAGGGGTTGGACTAGATGACCTTTAAAGGTCACTTCCAAACCTAAGGCATTCTGTGAGTCTATGATTCTTGGGCTCGTGGAGCTTCTGGTTTAAAAAAAATGTTCCAAAGCTCCTTTTTCAAACTGAAAACCAATCTACTGTTAAGAAAGTCACAGTATTTACATTTAGAAGAGTATCCAAAAGGTTTGAGGGTCAATTATTTGTAAACCTGTTGTATACTTGCTTGCAAATAGAGTGCTATTAAAGATGGAAAGGAAGTGTTTGCCACCGTTGCTGTTATTGTCTCTTTGAAACTGGCAGAGGGAGAATGTTCTTGGCTGCTTTAGGTTGCAGCCAGTGGCTTTGGAGCCCTTTCTGGGTGAGATCTGTTTGTGTGTGTCCAATCCTGTCAGTGCAGATGCAGAAAGCTGTCAGATGCAGAGAGCCATTACTGGAATTAATTCTCCAACAATTGGACTATTCTGAAACTTGCTGTGTTGACAGTAATGTTGTATGAAGGCTAGAAATACAGAATGCTGTCTGCAAGAAATGCTGAACCGTGTGGTCTTCTGCATAGCGCTGCATTAAGGAGGCTTTACAAGGTAATCACAAGTATCCAGAAGTTTTTTCACTGAAATACAGTCTTGTCATCTTTAAGTAATTTGAGGAAGGAAAAAAAGTGGATAGGAAAGTAGAGAGCTTGCTGCACACTGACAAAAAACTAAACTAATCAAACAAACCTGAAACAAAAACTATGAAACAAAACCCTAACAAAACGAATCCAAGATACATCTACAGCAATCTGCTCTAAGTTTTTTTCCATTTTGTTTTGCTAAATGTTACCAAAATAAAAGTATTTTCATCAGTCTCTTTAGCTGTAGAGAACCTGAGACTCGTAGTGATCCTTTTTCTGTGTTCCCTTTAAGACTACTATGCACACATCAGATGGCAGCAGTGACTTGCACACTCTGCTGATTTCTAGTGAGTGCAATTGTTGACTTGGAACACCTTCAAAAAGGCCAATCTCTACCTGCAAACCATAATAGTCAGATAAGTATTCTGAAGATTTTTTAAAATAGGTTTGTGTTCTCTTTTTCTATAGGTGGACTTGAAACAGAAGTTAATTCTTCAGAACTAAAGGGGAAAAAATACCTGAAATCAGATAAAATGGGCAATTAAATATACTGTAGCCATAAACCCTCCAAATTCTCTATTTCAGTCAGACAGCCTCTAAATATGGCACGCAGCAGCACAGTTGTACAGTTCACAGTTCAGCAAGTAAGAGGGGCAATGCCTGATTAATGCTTTGGGAAACCCTCTAACAACCTTCAGTCTCCTAATAAATCAATGACACGCAAATACTACAAGTACTAGCTCATGTTCTCTTCAGCATCTACAGATCTACAGATCTCATTTTAAACCCAAGTCTTTAAATGTTGTGCCTGAGTTTGATGGATAGATGCATAATTGAAAGGACACTAGCTCCTACAGCTATCAAACTCAAGGCTTTGTTAATTCTTTGATAAAATATATCCAACACAGAAGACAGCTTTGTATTAATCTCCTTAGAAAATGCCAAGCTTGAGAGAGTTCTGTTTCTCACAGGGCAGATGTTTTCATAGAACGAAAGGCTATGCAGAAGAGAACAAAGTATGACACTACAGACACTGTGATTTTTTTTCCTAAAGTCTTGGCTGCTACATAAAATGGTAAGGAAATTAATGAATTGGAACTCTGCTAATGAGTTGCAGTCATACTAACCCAGCATGGGAATCATATGGCAGTAAGATATTTTCCAGAGGACTTTTAAACTACAGCAAGGTCTTTTGTTGTGTAAATTCCAGTGTACATAAATCACCTCTTGTTCTTCACAGGAAGTGCCTAACTTGGATTTTAAAAAGTTAAGGACAAAGTGAATTTCTGTGGTTTTGGATTGGTACAAAACAGTGATATTTTGTGGTACCTGGCTATGTGCCTAGTGTTGCTCAGATACTATGGACTAGATGATCTTTAAGGTGCCTTCCAACCCAAACCATTCCATGAATTCTATGAATACAAAGTGGTATCCTGCTTTAAGCAGTATACAAATTCTGAAGATGTAAAAGATAACTCTGCAAAACATTATCTAAACCTTCTAAAAGGTTTTTAAATATTTTTGTTCCTGGGAAAGTCTGATGAAAACATAATGCAATAAACAAAGCATTTGCTCTAAACCTCACAGAAGTCCTAGGGAAATGTCTGGAACATACACACTTGGTGTCAAAATTCCTTATTTGTAGAGGGTCAGTCTGATCTCAGATTTCTTGGTGAAGTTAAAAACAGTGATTAAAAGGGAAGATTTGCCCTTCCTTTGTTATATTCCTTAAGCACACCAGTTAACATAGACTAAAGAAATACAACATTACTAAGACAATAACTGTATAAGCATATTGATATATAATAGGTCAATTGATATATTGATCTATCTGTGAAAGAGAAATGTGTATCTGCAAACAGCACTGGTTAAGGAAGGTAATGAAGAATAAAGGTCTGTTTCAAATTAATTCTATGGCAGTCATAATTGTATTTCTGTGGGAAAGGAGACAGCACAAGTGTAAAAGGCTGTTTTCATAGCAGTCTAATGGTCAGCACAGTGGCCCACACATCCTGCAAGTCATTCCTTGCCATGTGCTAGCTCTGGTGCTTGTCAGACCTTTCCCTTAGTCATTTCACCCTGTTGAGTCTGCAGAAAACTACCCTGACAGGAAAGCGAATCATTTTCTGCTGACTTACTGTGCTGAGTCCTCTGAGTGCAGAAGTTGCTGCAAGAGAGAGAGGCAGGCAAGAGCTGGATAGCTTTATGCTGCCAGTTATTTCAGATTGCTCACACACACAATCATAGAATGGTAAGGTTGGAAGGGACCTCAAAGATCATCTAGTTCCAACCCCCTGCCATAGGCAGTGGGCACCTCCAACTAGTACAGGTCACTTAAGGCCTTGTCCAACTTGGCCTTGAACACCTCCAGGGAGGAAGCAGCCACAACCTCCCTGGGCAGCCTGTTCCAGTGTCTCACCACCCTCACTGCAAACAACTTCCTCCTAACATGCAGTTTAAATCTCCCCTCTGCCAGTTTAAACCCATTGCCCCTCGTCCTGTCATTGCATGACCTTGTCAATAATCCCTCCCCAGCCTTCCTGTAGGCCCCCTTCAGATACTAGAAGGCTAGTTTAAGGTCTCCTCAAAGCCTTCTCTTCCCCAGGCTACAGAGCCCCAACTCTCTCAGCCTGTCCTCATAGCAGAGCTACTCCATCCCTCTGATCATCTTCATGGCCTCCTCTGGACCCGCTCCAACAGTTCCATGTCCTTCTTGTGCTGGGGGCTCCAGAACTGCACACAGTGCTCCAGATGGGGTCTGAGGAGAGCAAAGGGGGAGAATCGCCTCCCAGTCTTTGCTTAGCAATTTGCTTAACTTTAATCTTAAGTAATCCCACTAAGTGCTACTTCAAGTTCAGCTACCAGGCAACTCTTGTTACTGAAAGAACTGATACTATCTCAACCAGCAGCTGTCTTAGTTGCTAGTGATAGTTGATGTATTTATGCACATAGCCTCTAGCCAGTCTAATCTGATTTTTAAAAGGCTGTCTTTAAGTTGCTGCAGCTTTCTGCAAGTCACAAAAAAATCCAGAGGCATCAATTATGAATATGGCTTTCACTGCTCCTTTCCACACCTACAACTCCAATTACTCTGTGAAAAATGTATGAATTTGCTAGCAGCTAGTTCTTCCAACCCAATCATCCATCACAAATATGAAAAGACATAAAAGAAAGTACTGTACCATATGTTATGTTTCTGATAACTTTTTAATGTTGGTTCATATTTTGTCTGAAAGGAAGTTTGCCATGTTTGAATTTTTCTTCACATCATCACATTGTTGAAAAAATGCCTAATACAAAATATTCCTTTTATTCCTACTGGAAAATATCTGACGTTGAGGGAGTTACTGTAAAACTAAGTGAACATAATTGGCAATAGAGTAAAAAAACCTCAGCAGAAGGAGCATTAATGGTGTAAGAGGAGTTACTGTCCAGAACCAATGTACACGCCTCTGTTCTTAACAATTTATGGAAGCTTGCATTTGGTAAGAATAGCTGTTTTTACTCCTAATTATAAAATTCAAAACTGTAATGTTGATGTTAAAGCAGTTAGAGAATGTACCATACAGAGATGCTCAGGTAATTAGTTTCAGCTAAGAAGTGTTTTCATCTTTACTTCAGCACCATGACAGCATGATATCTGTTACTGTAATGAAACTGTGACAATTCATTGTACTTGCAGAATTTAGGAGAAACAGTTGTGCAAAATAAATCCTCTATAGTGCTGTGATCAGAACCCTACAAGCGTTCATCTGAATAAAATGGATAATCGGAGCATCGGTCTGGCTTGATTTGATTGGCATTTTTACTTGTGTACCTCACTGTTGTGACTCACAACCACCGCCAGATGGCAGTGTTCCAGAAGATGCTAACTGAGCCTCCGCAGCATCATTGTCAGTATCGTAAGTGAAAAACTACGCCAACGGTGGGGTGAGAGTTTGAAATCTTTCAGGTTAGAGAACTGGCAAACCCAACATTTTCTACACATGCTGTATAATCCTTCCATGTACAAAGTATAGGATGCTCTAAGTAACTTGCTGGATATCAAATATTAAAACTCTTCTATGTGGCTGACTTCATGGTTGTTTAGAAGTCTATGTGCTGTTTGTGTATTCATCTGTGATGCTCAGATGTTGGTCTGATGTTAGTGAAGGTAAAAATGATCAAAAGAGTTCGTTAATAGCTATTTGAATAAAGATAGCAAGTGACTTGAGGAAAAAGTCCGATCTGTGAGTGTGTTCAAAATGCACAAGTCTATGCGAAGAGCAAACGCACAGTCTGAGAAAGCTGAAAGGGAGCCTACAAGCTGCAGTTGTTCAAACTGATGAAAGGAATTAACTCACTTGAGTGAGGAAAAGCTAACAGGCTCTGCACTTTGGGAGGGAAAGGAATGTCTGTTCCTGTGGGAGAATTATTGAGAGATCACAATTCATGGCACACACCTCTCCTTCCAGAAGTACAAAGTGCCAGCTCAGGCACTGAGGACTAGTAAGAACTGCTGCAGTGAACTGCAGGGGGAGAAAAATTATTTGAATTCATTCAGCTGAAAGATCATCTTTTCATGAAGGGGAATACAGGACACAGATTTAAAAGTGAGTGACAGGATTTGATCCTATGAGATCTTGCTGAAAAAAAAATTAAATTCCACTACCTTGTTAATCAGCTTTTCCTCACTGCTTTATCTAGAGCATGAAAACCTAACTTCCATTTCATTTTAACTGTACTTTAAAAGCTCTGGATGCCACAAAATAAGGAGGCCGATCATGCTGTGAAACAGCAGATCCTTTATATCAACAGTGATGATGCTAGTCACGAGCTTGATTTTAAATTAGCTGGCAGCAGATTCTCACTTGACTACTTCGATTCTTATTTCTCTAATCACAACATAAAACAAGCAAAAAAAAACCACACACCAACAAATATATATGGACAGGGACTTTGTAGCTAAAAGGAGAAAGTAACTTGCTTCTGAATTCAGAGCTGCTTCATGGCAAAGGAGTGCTCTCCTGGTTTCAAGGAGAGCTGGGTTCTATTCCCAGATCTGCCAGTGCTCTGGTCACCCACCCTCAGCAAGCTATTTTGCATCTCTGTGCTTCTGTTGGTGTTTTAATTAAGAACAATGATGCTACACAATTTCCTGAAAACACATGGTTAGGTTTCCTCTTTCCTTGCCCACCCATCTGCTGATAGAAAGGTCAAAGGAATGACTACTTTTTTTACACACTCTTTAAGAGTACTGAGATACATATTCATAAGACAGAACTATCTCCCTGCTGGGCTTTTACTGATTCTGTGATAGTATCTTCCCCTTCTGGACTGTCATTAAGAAACAGCAAAAGATTCTGCTTCATAATTTCTAGTCAGCAGAGCTAAGAATACATGCAATGATCTTGAGACACTGAGGCTATTCAGTTGGGAGGAGTTAAAAAAACCCAACACCTAAATGAATTTGTGTGATCCCTTTTGCTAAAGTGCAGAATGCCTGACACCACATCACTGGAGATGCTACAGCCATTAGAATTCACTGCTGAGGAAAGTTGCTGAGCCATAGCATGACAAATTAAGTATACTGAATCACATTTGGAACTATCAAGGTAAGCAACTATTTCAAGGAAAATCACAAAATGTTTTTCCCAATTACACTACTGAATAATTTGCTATGTCATTAAGGAAAACATCCACTTTCCTTCTGCAGCATCAAATTTAGGAAACTGATGGATGTGGAATACAGAAAACAGTGACTTAGCAAAGATTGTACTACTTCCCTGTATCACAGCTTCTAGAATTTACTAAACAAATAGACACTTTTGTTCTGTGATTACACAGAGCCATTACATTGACAAGCACAAAGACAATAGTTTGATGTGGTTAGATCTATTGTAGTGCTTGAATTCAGGACCTAGGAAGGTTATTAATATAACATCTCGAAGAACACTCAACCAATTTCAGATTAGGAATTTGTCATCAGTTACAAAAATATCCTGATACTGCTGTGCTGTTGCTTAAGTATTGTCATGCTCTAAATTCCCTACTGCTACTCTTTTCAAGTGTTTTGGAAGGAAGTATTTCTCATCCTCCTTATCTCTTTTTTTTCCTAGCTCCCAGGATTTACTACAGGCTTAGTCACCCACAGGGTAGGGTGGAATACCTGGTTGAAGAGACTAATGGCATTAGGCCTAACATTCCTTTCATGCCTGACCTGCTTCTAAATGACAGGCTCATAGGGCACTTCTACTGTGGTGACAAGACAAGGGGCAACAGCTTCAAACTAGAGCAGGTTTAGTTTGGATGTTAGGAACAGGCTCTTTACTATGAGGGTGGCAGAACACTTGAACAGGTTGCCCATGGAGGCTCAACAGGGCTCTGGGCAGCCTGATCTGATTGAGGATGACCCTGCTTACTGCAGAGGGGGTTGGACTAGATGACCTTCAGAGATCTCATCTGACCCAGACCATTCTGTGATTCTGTGGTAAAGAGGAGTAACTTACCATTCAGTTGAAAACTCTGAATACTTCATCACCTCTGCTGAACTAGCACAGGAGCACAACAATTACTCAGCATTGATTTGCATACATGCATACTGGCTTTTTTACAGTGCTTCAGGAACAAATCTGTGGTAGGTCTGATGGTATTCCCATAAAATAAACACAACTCATTTTACAGACAAGTCAAATGAGTTCTAGGGCAGTGGTGGATATATGGGATTGAAACACAGACTGTTAGATACTGCTCCCAGATTTGTAGTTTAAAGTATTTTTAAGCTTGTAGTCTAGAAGACATCCATACTTAACTACATATACACATAATGAAAAGAGATGTTCCTCTTGCTGTGTTCTCAGGCTATTTCATCATCTCTGAGAGCTCACCTGTGTGTAAGGATGACATGCTGACATGCTTCCTTTTTATTATCTCCCCTTTCTGGATTGGCAGTATTCTTTTGCAGATATCTTGGATGTGAAGCACTTCTTTGATTTGAGAAAATGATTTAAAAGGAAGCAATTACCAAACTGCTCAGAATGCTCCAACTGATTTTGCATCTTCACCTGTAGATATGCACTACTTCAAATTAAATTGTAATCATCAAACTAGAATCTCAGTCTTTGCTCAATTATTTTGTCACTTTGATGCCACAGTCCTCTCTCACACATGAAGTTTTTCCCTGCTTATTTTGAAAAGGCCAGAGACACCAACTTTGATTTAATACCAGCACAGTTGTGCTTAATTATTAATATAAACTACACCTTCTTGATTTCCTAATATAAAATACCCTTTGAAATGTTTGTAATATGTTACTTATTGGTTTATTAAAATAGATCAGTTACCTTCTAAATGGCAAAACACCAAATTTTCACCTGAAATGCCTGTAACTGAAGTATTACAATGTTGCATTTACAGAGGAAAAAAACCAAGCTTCAAAAAAGACCCTATCATAGAAAACAGTGTCAGGTCTTCACACAAGTGCTTCCTCTGGTAATTTGCTTGTGGCTCTGAAAGAACAGGGGGTGCTAACATAAAGGTCACAATTACACAGTTCAGTTTATAGTAAATGCAATACAAACTCAAACTATTACATCAAGAAAAACTAAGCTGACCTCAACTTGTCCTCCAGCATTTGAAACTTCATTTGGAGTAACACCTGTGGGAGATGACACATAAGAGATCCTGAGTTGATGCAGACTGCCTCAAGTGTCTAACTGCCTTCAGTGTCTTTGGGTCAAACAGAGGTCTGGAAAGATAGTAGCTATTTTACATGTTTGTTTGGTATTACAACATACAGCAAATCAGCTTGGCATAAAAAGACCAGAATGAGCATGTCATTTATTAAATTAAAGGATTTCAGGCAATTTGGCAATTATTTCCAACACTGCCAAGTCCTTCTCATGAAACCAGGAGACACATTGTGATTTTCTTCTTATTTAGCAGCAATTTGCATGCAACTAAAAAAACTCAAAAGAGTCATGATGCAAGTTACTGTTTACTGAAGAATTTACAATATGAATTTTGCCCTGTCAGTCTTTTATATTGAACCCATGTGGTAATATTTATTCACAGAAGTGCTACACTGAATTATCTACAAGAGACGAAAGGCAGACCTTGTGCTCAGGCAGGGGAGCCTGCTGTGGATACTTGGGCCAGAATACACAGAAATCATGGAGAACACCAAGATGTAGTTCTACCTTCTACCAGTAATGACCAGAAAAAAAGACATTTATTTAGCCTTTGCTTTCCAAGTGTAAAGTGTCACATACTCTTCTTCTCCTATCTTACCTTCTTCGGTTCATCCTTGTAACTACTCAGAATATGTTATTTCCCCAGACCTCTGTTCAACTTGTTCTTCAGCATAAACTGCTGCAATCCAAAGCACCAAGACTGCAGTTAGGACACTGAGAGAAGAGAAAAAAAAGCCCATTATGGTCAGAAAGAGTGTTGCAACAGTTAGAATTTAATAATTATACTATAAATATGTACACAATAACTTGCAGGGCCTAACTTCCTTCTGGCTCTGTTCAGATATCATAAGAAAGATAACTCCTCACTTGCTGTCATAATGCATTAACCACTGACAGTCTATTACATAATTCTTCCTCAAGTGTATTCTAAATGCAAGAGTTTGTACTGACAATGTTTTATGCAGTATTTTCTCCTTTTTTTCTCCACATACAAAAAAATGATTAAAGTTAATTCAATTAGGGACAATATGAAGGTTCATAAATCATTAATTTTATGATTCAAACTATTTTTCTAGATATTCTTCATAATCTGGTGGTCAAAACTTGTAGTAGCCTGTTAGGGACAATGCTAAGCAAGTAACATACTGCAGGGAAGTTCAAATTTTGTCCTTTCCAACTCCTGTTACAAACTTTTAATTTCTTATAGATATGAACACTGTGAAAAAGTTTCATTGGGTAATATACTGTCCACAAGGCAAGGGCTGCTCAAAACAGAAATACTGAAAGCATAGAAAACTGAGGTTTGCCTCCAGTGTTTCCAGAGAAGATGATTTCTAGGAGGGGAGGGAGGGGAGTGTAAACACTGAATACACTCAAAAAGCTTGCTGACTAAAACCAACTGCTTTCTTCAGGAATGAGAAACAAAGCAAATGCATGAGTTAACATAGAAAATATTTCTAGTTTTTAAACTCAAGAATTGTTTGCTTTTTAACATAATCTTCTGACTTGTTTTTTAAATGCTTCAGTGTATTTTTGTTTGTTGACAAATTTAGAAATAGAGGAAAGTATAAATACTGAAAATCACAGAATGTTAGGGGTTGGGAGGGACCTTGCAAGATCATCCAGTCCAACCCTCCTGCCAGAGCAAGGTCACCTAGAGTAGGTCACACAGGAAACCATTCAGGGATATTTTGAGTGTCTCCAGAGGAGACTCCACAACCTCTTCGGGCAGCCTGTTCCAGTGTTTTGTCATCTTCACAGTGAAAAAGATTTTCCTCATGTTCATGTGGAACCTCCTATGTTCCAGCTTGCACCCACTGCCCCTTGTTTTTTACACTGGACATCACTGAGAAGAGCCTGGCTCCATCCTCCTGACAGTTGCCCTTCACATCTTCATAAACATTAGTGAGGTCACCCCTCAGTCTCCTCCAAGCTAAAGAGACCCAGCTCCCTCAGCCTTTCCTCATAAGAGAGATGTTCTCCTCCATCATCTTTGTGGCTCTGCACTGGACTCTTCCAAGCAGTTCTCTGAGGTCCTTCTCAAAGTGAGTGGCCCAGAACTGGACACAATAGTCCAGATATAAGCTATTAACAGAATTTGAAATGTGGGACTCAACATCAGACCTCACAATGCAAATACAGAAGATCAGAAAATGGCATCACACTGAAGGTAATGGCACAGTGTTGAGAAATGACAGCAGTGTTCCCGCCTGCTGTTAAGGATGCAAGTATCTGGTCCTCAATATGCCAGTGTAATAACCTACTCATGTCTTTGTGATCCTGACCTTCTGAGTGCTTTTATTATAGCAACCTGCAGCAAGAGCTGCTCCCTGCCAGTGAGAGGATGCAGACAACAGCAGCTTTCATCAGCTGATCAGGGATAACAGCTTGAACTTTTGCACCTACTTCTCTCTCTTCTTACCTTTACTATGCCCTTGCAAACTCCACTCCTTTGTCTTCTCTAGGCTAAACCCAGGAGTTCTCAGTCCTGGGTTTCAGCCAGCTGCATCACTTAGGGTGGATAGCAGCTGCTTGCCAGGTGGTCAGTCAGTACAGGCCACTGCATTGCACCCTCACGGTCACTGCCGGGACACCTGGCAAGGCCACAGTGCCTCCCACCAACTGCTGACCTTGTACAGACTTAGCACTGTGCCAGTC
Organism: Semnornis frantzii; assembly: GCA_013399775.1. Lineage (NCBI taxonomy): Eukaryota > Metazoa > Chordata > Aves > Piciformes > Ramphastidae > Semnornis > Semnornis frantzii. The sequence continues at coordinate 42,269 of VWYK01108201.1, forward strand.
ACGAGCAGGCGTCAGAGTGGCTGCCAGAGCTGCTGTCCTTACTTTCCAGGCTGTATGCTGGGCTCTAAACTTTAATAAGTCATTAGCAGGGGAATGACTTCAAGTTAAAAGCCTCTGGATTTTTTACGAAATCTCCAAGCTAACTCTCACATTTCTCATCCTAACCTAGCATGATCAAAGGTAGATGTGAAACAGTTTAGTTCAGTTTTGCCCTTTAATCTCACACTAAGTTGCCCCAGAATAGAACCAGTAAGATAACTATATCTAAGAAAAGCTTAGATGAGTTGCAGTTCAGAGTCTTACTACTTTTTTTTCCTGATCTCAGTAATTTCAAGGGCAACTTTCTATAAAACATCTTTTAGCAGCTTTTCTGGGTGCTGCTCCTTTAAATCTAAGAAATATGAAGGGGAATCCTCAAACAGCTTTTCCTCATCCAGTGTGAAAGTTTCTTTATCCAGCATGACAGTTGCTTTTAATTTCTTGGGGCATTTTTCTTTAAACATACAAATAGGAAGCCACTTTTTTTTTCCCTTTCTGTATTAGAACATAACTTCTCTACTATTCTCTACACTACTTCTCTACACAACTATTATGAAATTTTGAGCAACTAGATTTTAGTTGTACCAGCCCATATTTTCATATTTAGGTAGCAGTTATCATCCTAAGGGTTATGTTTAATACCATCTTTTACAAGCAGATCTGACAAAAGTCCTCCTGACAACACAAAAAAGTAGGTAAACTCAGATGTAAAACTGGTGGTTCTAAAAATTAATATGGCTATCTTGTTTACCAAGAATTGAGAACCGTGACATTTCCCTCAGGAAACAGGCAAAGCCTGAAAAGTCAGCACACATCCTACCTAGGTTTCTCTAGTGACTAAATTTCTCCTCAAAGGTTTTGAAGTTAAGCAGATATGAAGAGTTAGGGGAATACTGACTTCTTTGGTGAAGCAGTAGCTTAACAACATGAAATGGTTATTTAAATAATTGCTTGTCATTAGACACTGCAGCCTCTTTGAGATTCCATTTAGCCTTATTTTAATATTTATTAGTACATGATGTTCTGGTTTACACATATTGCACATGTGTATTATGTATATATATATAAACACAGTTAGAATTTGTTGGTGAGCTAAGTACCTGGTAAATGGATGGATTAACTTGTTCTATTTTCATCAATGAATACTGAAAGTATGTGTTTTCAGCCTCAAGTAATGAATTTGATGTCCATACCACAGTAGCAAATCTAAGGTGTTGCATAAAACCTAATGTGTGGTTCAAAATATGGCTTTGCTCAGAAAAATTACTGTAAAAACAGCATGAAAAAAAAACCCAAACCTGTACTTTATGTGCCTTGGCTCTGACTCCAGGTATGTTTTTAGCAGTCACACAGAGGGAGTCTGGGGGCTTTTGAGGGGAATGTAGTTTTTTCTCCCCCCACCGAAATTGCCAGGCTCACAAACCCAACCTTGCCTCCTGTAGTCACCCAATGCTTTTTTCTTGCTCATGTCTCACTTCCTGTAACAAAAAGTTCTCCCTGCCAAGCAGTGTCCTCATTACAGTTGTGTAATCCCATTTTTCAAAAGTGATGGCCTTAGTGACACCTGTGCAAGATGAGCTGAGGTTGCATAAGTAACCAACTAATAAACAAGTCTGCACAAGAAACTGTAATCTGTTTTGTGCATGCTCTCTCTTTTTCAGCTTAGCTGGTTGGAATAGTTAATAAGTGTACAAAATATTCAGGCATGAATCATCACAAAAGTTACTGGGTCTCCTTTCAAATGCTACAGAAATGTTGAGCAAGACTGTCACATCACTTTTCAGAATTAAATCATGCCTGGAAGCAGAACTGCCTGGTATATATTTGGAGTGACATCTGCTTGCTTTTGTACTAATTTATATTTGCTCAGCCTAAAATCAGTAAAAGACAGATTCTGTCTCTTGCATCATCTATAACTTTGGTTATTTTCTTTCCATCAGTTTGACTTTTGCTAATGTAATTCAAGATGTCTCACAGACTTGCAGAGGTATCATGTACAGGTGTCATTTAAGATATACCTTAACGATCTTGGCTGTTTGCATGATCACCTAAAAAAACTCTGAAAGGGCTACCAAAAACCTGAGAAATTGCACATAATCTTTTCTTATTCATGCATCAAATAAGAAGTTTTACAGGATTTTTTTTTTAGATCAGAACTGCACATCACATACAGAAACATACATACTGGCTTTTTACTCCTAAGTGAAACTGAGCTACCATAGACCTCAGAAGATTTAACATGAAGTACACATGGAAAAACTGGCTAAAACATCTAAGTTCAAGTTCTAAATGCAATGGACAGTTAAGGACACAATATTATTTTCAATTAGTTTAAATAAATTGTTAATTCATTTAAATATTTTAGATTATTTTAATGTCTGGTTTAATATTTTAAATATTATCAGATTACATATCCACTTTTCAGTTTGGCCACTTCGAGTGTTATAACTAGACATCTGGAGTCTCCTAGTAGTGTCACTCTCCACCAAATAATAGATCCATGTATTGTCATAAGAAAGACTGAAGAGGAATATGCTATACTAAAATCTGGTCTAAATTATTAGACAAATGGCAACAGGCAGACTTCACAGACAAGTAAAACACATTTTTAAACTGCATTTAAACATGTTAACAATTGAGAGGAATCCTCATAATCCTTACTAACGTTTTTTCTTTTCATTCATTGTTTTCTAGTGTTTGAACAGCATTAGCACAGCACTTCTCTAAAATGTTAAGAATAGGAACTTACCTTTTTTTAAAAAGAAAACTCCAACATTTGTATATTATGGTAGTCCTAAAATGTCAAGATTTGGAGCTACTTTCCACTCTAACCACAAACTAGGAAAGCAGTTTTTGCTCTAGATCTTGGGTGCATGTACCTTACCAGACAAATATTAATTACCAGTCTTCTGATTTTCAGTTAATGGAATTATTAAACCAAATCTACTACATCTGAATGGCTGGCATCTCTCAGGAGTGCTAAGCATCCATACCTGCCACTGACTGAAGTGGCAGTGTGTGCCCAGGAGCTATTAAAAAAAATACCACAAATGATGATGATGAAGTCTACAAAGACACAAAGTTACCAGTGACTACCCTGGGTAAACAACTTACAGATAAGACATTCTCTAAAGTGAGGCACAGTTCAGAGCCTGACATATTACAATCCACTGTCACTTCTCCAAATTGCAGTTTGCACTTATTTTACAGTATAGCCACACAGAGTTGATTTTCCACCTGTCACAAGGGATTAGCAGAACACACTTTTAGTGGGGAGGAGTGGAACAGTTACTGACAATGTTGGAAGTCTCCAAAAGGATCCACTACATGTGAAAGAAAATGTATGCTTAAACATGCCACATGGATTGTTGCGTGGATAGTATCTGAGAAGACAGGAACTACAGAAAGGAAGGGGACAAAATGGGAAGGAGAGAAATAAGTGGAAGTGGTCAAAACTTCTTAAAATGCTACAACAAACTTGTCTCCTTCAGTAAACTAGCTTATCAGTTAAAATAATAGCTGGAAGTTCTACTTTCCCTAAGGGGCCGTGAGGTGGTAAGACAAAGTGAGAACAGAGAGGACACAAAGGAAGAAATACATATAATGACATCAGGAATTAAACTAGACTACAATTCTACATGTGTGCCATCACAATTAACATTCTTAACTAGAAACTGCAAGTCATGAAACAAAAGCTTCCTGGGAAGATCAGAAATGCTATAAAGTGAAACAAAGAAGCTATTCTAAATTCAACAGCAAACGTTACAGAGGAAAACCTACTTTTATCAATTATTTTTTTCAGTTACAAAGTCCCTTTAAAACTATATACAAATTGTTGCAGGAAGTTGACATTGTTGGAAATGTTCCAGAAAACTGACTTACATAGTCATCCTAGATATATTTTTTAGTTGAGCTAAGATTTCACCCATTGAATGCTCTGAGAAAAAGTTTTAGAGATTCCCAGAGAAAAGGGAGAGAGTAAATCAGCAGATTCAATTACTTACGACAAAGAACCCAGTATATAAAATGATAACAGTGAAAATACATTCAGAGGCAGATCCAGTGATAGTTTATTCATCCATTTTATTTATATTTAGCAGAAACTCATTATTAACAGAGCAAGCTCCATAGCAGCTTCAGTAAGAATTTGTTTAAGGGAAATTTATAAATACTCATGTATTTTGCAACTGCAGCCATTTTGCAGCAAAAGTTCAAACATAAACTTTGACTTCCAATTAAAGATTTATAATAAAACTGTATATAACTTGACTGCTTGACTACTCATTAATGATGCTGAACTCAGAATTGCTACTGTGACATCCTGTACCACTGCCTGTAGTAACTGCACTGTGTATACACTGCACTGTGCACCGCTTTCCAGTCAAGTAAACAATTGCTCTTTCAAACCACAAAAATGCACGTCTGCTTGTAAGGAGATACACTTTTGCTACATCATTAAAGAAAAATGTGCAGCCTGTGCTATCAAAAAGCTGAACACATGTAAATATAAACACTTCATCGAAGAAAAATGTACAAACCATTGCAAACATTTTTTTCCCCTTTAAATATACATCACTGTATTAACGGACAATCATCCCACACAGATCTGGGATACCCCCACGTTTCAGAATATTCCACACAAACCTTCCACTCAAGAGGGTGAAAGACCTCTTCCCAGCAGCTAGTCCAAACCAAAATGACTCAAAATGTTTTTAAGGAAGACCATCCATAAAGCCCTCAATAGTCATCAGGCGAGTCCTTCTGTAAGAATAAATTTTAAATGTACGTTTAAAGCCAGTACTGGTTTTTAGTCTTTCCTAATGATGTTCCATGAAAAACCTTCTGCTTAAGGTCCCTGCAGTGAGATCATCATCTATTACTACAGAAACTAATAGGATGTTAAAAATAAGTATGATCAACTGGGGAGAGAGATTGAGGTTTCTCAAAGTAAGTTATGAAATACTAAAGAAACACAAGGGAGTTGTTTTATGGCCACCATAAAAGGTTTAACTCACTTGCACGTCCCTTTTTCTTTACCTTATGCACATCCACTGGAGCTTATTTTAGTAAGACATTTGACCTTGACCATTTGGCCAAGGGATCTGGTGAATGTTCTTGAGTCTCACCACTAAGCCGGTCATTTTTCCAGTGCTTTTTCAACATAGGAAATGCCATCTCCTCTAGATCCCTGATCATCTCTATTTTCTTACAGACACCCTGAGGTGTTGAAAAGGAAATGATTCCAGAGCTGATCCACAGCAGTCTCATCAACACTTTGTCATGAGCGTCAGTTGACTCCTTGTGTATAAACAGGAAAATATTTAACGCTATAGTAATTTCTGTGTTATCATTAGGGACTTTGATGCTTGCTTACGTTTAAATTTTGACGGCACGGAAGTCATGTCGCGTTCTGGCCGGTATAAGATAAGGTGTAAAGGCTTGCACAGGATTTTTACCCAGAAAGCTAGCCTGGCACCCATCCAAGTAAATCTTCGGCGGGAGTTGTGTGGCGTGCCAGGTACGAACGGGGGGAACCGGACACAGCTCTGGCGGGGCGCCAAGCGACCGCGGCGGCTACTGCGGGATAGGCGGCGGCTGAGGCCAGCGGGTCGCGCTGCGGTTCCGAGTACACGGCTGCGGCCTTTCGGGGCTTCCGCTGGGCCGCTCCCTGGGGAGCACCGCTCGAGAAACACAAACCGCTGCTAAAACCAAGGCGCGAACGCAAAGAAGAAGGTGGCGGACCTACCTCTACCCGCGAGGGCAGTGAGTCAGCCGGCCGGCCCAGCGATAAGAGGGGGCCAAAGCGGAGAGTTGGGCATCACAGCCCGCCTCACCGCAAGGCACGAACGCTGTCCTCGCTGCCGGCTGAGAGGGAAAAAACAATGGGGGAGAAGACGACACTTCTCGGAAGGCACATTTAACGCCAGGGGCTGAGCGCAGCCTCACCTTCCCTAGGCTAGGAGGGCACCTCAGGACACGAACACCCGCCCTACAGCCCTCGCCAACCCCGACACCGTCCCACCCCCGTAGCCGCCCGCTCTGCGCATGCGCCCGCACCGCCCTCTTGCCCCTTCCCCCGGCAGCGGCTGCGCAGTGCTGCTTGGCCGGCCTGTGTGAGGGGCGGGGGGAAGCTCGGCTGCATGCCGGAATCGGCGGCAGCGTGGGTCGTGTGCTGTTCCCGCAGCGGCTGCCGCTCGCCTACTTTCTCCTGCCCTCAGCACCGGCTTCTTCCTTCCGTAGGACCATGCGGGCGGTTTGAAACTGACCGCTATTTTCTCACCCGGGTTGTCGGTGTGGCTGCAAGCGCCCGGCATTGAAGGGGAGGAGGCAGGAGCTCAGGGCGGGGAAGAGGAGGACGGCCTGGAGCGGTGCCGCTCGTCTTTGCCTAAAGCTTCGGTTTCTGCGGCCCCTCACGGGGAAGGGACGTGAGGGGTGGGGTAGAAGAGACAAGTGAGGTAGTAATTACCCTGCCGCGGCCCTTGGTCTGTGCCCAGCGGGCATCCGCCTTCACCCTGAAGCTGCTTCTGCCTCCATTCCTTAGACTCTGAGTGGGGAGTGAGGGAAGGAAGCAGCTTGAGGCGATTCCGGGACCCACGAGCTCCCCATACCTGTGGAAGGGAGAAAAGGGAAAGTTAAACAATTCCTTCTCCCTATTAAGGCGTTCCGGTGCTACAGCAGGCTGGCCCGCAGGTAAGGTTCCTTGGGGCTCGGGCAAGAAGAGGGTGAGAACCGGGGAGGCTGGTGGGAGGGTGTCATATACGTACGAACCCGGACGGGGCGGGGAAGCAGGGTGGAAACCCGGTTCTTCGGCTTTGGACTTGCAGCGGGGAGAACACGGCGGCTCAGCCGGGACTCCCTCGTCAGGTAGGCGAACCGAAAGGGAAACAGTAACAGCGACAGCTTGGGGCGGTGGTGTTCGGCCCCCGCTTTGTGGCCGCTGTCAGTGCTGCTGCGGGCGGGCAGGGGCAGGCCGGGACCGCCCGAACCCTTCCGGCGGCCGCAGTCGCTCGCCCCCGGCTCGCAGGCCTGCGTAAGGGGCCGTTCACCCCGCGGGGCTGAGTGGAAACGGTGGGATGAGGTGGAGGAAGACGAGAGAGAGAAAGGCAGATACCCTGCAATCACAGCCGTGGGTTTTTCAGTGTCTTTCTGTCGCTCACTTCCTCGAAGCACGTTACCCACGGCTTGCCGTTCCCAGGGCACTAGGGCGTGCCCCCTCGGCAGAGTCATGGTAGGGTTCGGGGAAGCTTTCTCGTGCTTAGTCGGGCTTTTCTGTTTTATCCTAGAGCACGTTTGTTTGTTTGTTCTTAGTATGCCCTGCTGCTGTAATTGCAAAGAGGCTGTTGATGATAAGAGAGATGGGCACATTCTGAGTTTGGAAGGAGCCCAAAACCGTCTCTGTGCTGTGATCTGCTCTCTGTATTCTGTGATTTCCAGTGTGACTCTGAGCATAGTACTTCGAAAAGTATTGTTATTTATTTTACTGGTAATAAAGACCTTTTGTAGATTAAGTGGTACTACGTTGAATTTGTATGATCTACTCAGGGATTCCCTCTGTTTTAGAGAGTCACATTTTTGGCTTGAAATGAGGACTACCTAGGATCAGCTTTATCCCTTTAAAGTGTTAATGTTAGCATCAAACATCTGTGGAGATGTGTGGAGTTCTTTGTTACAGATGTTCTGTAAGATTACATCTATGCTTGTCTGGTGAGTTCTTTAACATTCATTGTGCCATGACTATAAAGTGATGTAATTAAATATATCGGGGCTCAGAAACAGTTATCTTCTTAATATACATCTGCTTCCTTGCTTAATTGCTTAGTGATGATGTAAGAACAGATGAAAGGTGATCTAGCAGAACAAAACAGTTTGACGTGTGTGACATGGTTTTTCCATTGTCCTGCCTTACTTGGGTTTGGAGATATTTACCTTTCAGAGTGTGAAATCAGGCTTACCTGAACTGAATTCCTGCCTGTAGCTGAGAGCTCGTGAATAGTTATGTGAAACATCAGCAGTAAGCTTTTTGCACTCAAAATCAGTACTACTTGTGAACTGACTACAAAGCTTTTTTTTTTTTTCTCCCGTGGCTTTCATTGTCTCAGGAGATGACATAGTACCTTAATGCATGTGAACTTCTACCAAGTGCTGTTTAAATAGAAAATAGATGGGATTTGTAGAACATATTAAAGTCTAGACTTTCATATAATGCACAAGCCATCATGTGCATGTATCCAAACCACCTAGATGACTATCATATAACTGAATACCTCTGGTATACAATGCTGGCGGAGGATTAGAAACCAATAATAGATTTGAAATTGTGGTCTTATTTGTGTTTGTAAAATCCTGATGTGAAGTGTGTGGTGATAGTTATGAGTCAGTACAGTCTAGCAGTGTTAACAAAAAAATTATTAGAGATGCTTTGTGGGAAAGTAATCAAAATGTGTTATCTTGGATACCTGGAAACTAGGTAATCTGTAAGCATATGTAGTGGACAGTTTGTGTTTGTGTCCTTGAAAAAGCATTTAAATCATGCTGTCTGCTTGTGAAGACAATGAAGTTAGAGCTGTTCCAAGGGAAGAGGTGAAGGGGCATTTCCCGAAGGGCCAGGTGGGAACAAGTGTTTCTAAGCCAACCAGCCAGCTACCACAGCAGAGGGTTAGTCTGCAGGAGTGATGTCAGATGACTGAATAAACAGCAGGTGGAGAAAGCTGTGAGAGGTACTGGGGAGAATGTCCTGCTTGCTTCAGTAGCTTTTTCTCACTGTAACGTAACTGTAGCAGTAGCTGAAAAGGGTGTAGGAGTGTATTAAATTAGTAATGGAAAAAATATCTTAAATAGTTGCAGCTTGTTACTCAACGTGGGTTGTTACCATGGGGCTCTCTGTTTGTTTCATTTAATAAAAAAAAAAAAGAGCCTCAGTATAGTAGCAGTGTTAGGATTTGGTTGTTTGTTGTCTTGTGGGGGCTTATTTTGTGTTGTGGATTTTTTATTTTTTCAATGAGTAGTGAATCATTCTTTCTCAAAATGACAAGATACTCATTTTGAAAAAGCTGACAGTGTAAAAATGTTGGTTGCTCCATTTTAGAACAAACACTTATGGAAGATTTCTGTGATCTCGTTTTTTATGATGCATTCCCATCATGTTTCGTCGTGCTCATGATAATACTGTCATTTCCTCATATTTTAAAAGAACATTTCATTTCTTAGTTTCTTCCTGAATCTTCAACATTTATGGTAACAACGATTCTAGAAAAGTCCGACTGTTACACTACTGCTCTGAAATCTGTGTATGTGTCACTTTGTATTCTGAGAGATCCTAGGGTAAGCAACCATTGCAAGAGCTTTGCAGGTTATTTCTTGTCACTGCCGATAATATCCTGTATGTAATGTTTTTTTTATGGAGTAATGGTATCTCCAACTGCAGCTGTTAGCAACTGACTGACAGAACTCAGACGTTATAAAGTGCTACTGCTTGAAGCTGCATCACTGCATGATCCTGTCTTGCAGTTTTGGTAATTTGCAAAGACTGAGGAAAGTCACTATAAGATAGATGATTTGGTCTCGAGGTGCCTGGTAGTACTACAGGGTTATAAGTTACATTGATAGAGATACTGTCTTGTGTTCAGTTTACCAGCTCAAACCAGGCACAGTTGTGCTCGGTCAGGCAACATAGTGGTGCCTGGTGATATGGTTCTACATGGGTGATAACTTTTTGAATGTCTTAACTGGGGACTTGTTTATCTATAGCTTCATAACACCTGCAAACTGAGGGAGTTTACCACCCTCTAAGGAACTGTCATTCTATTGCTAAACACCACGATCTTATAAGTTGTATTTATCAGATTGTAAACTGGTGAATAAACTGCAAATACGCTGCATTAAAGGGATTGGTTGTGCAGTTGTCAGCGTGTACTGGATTAACTGTCCACTATCCAAAGTAAATGTTGTTTTTTTTTTTTTTTCCCCTGAGGAAGCTGTCACAAGCTTGTCCACTCAGGGCAGGAACTTTGTGCCAACAGTTTCTGAAGTGGGCCATGATTAGAGAGGAACAGTTTTGGTTTTTAAAATGGAAACACTATGCATGAAGTGGAATAACTTTGCCTCCATCCTAGTGGCAAGGACTGTAATCTTTTGGCAGACAGTAATTATATGCTTTTCCAGTCTGTTTTTTTCCCTTTAATGTCAAGCTCTCTTATTCATATTAGCAGCATTTCAGTTAATCTTTTTCTGAGCAAGGTTTTTCTGAATGAAAATTCTAAATGAGTCCTTAGAACTATTGCATTAAACCTCTGTTTATTTTCCTCTCTTGGTCCTTACACTGCTTTTTTGGGTCATGGTCACCCTGGGATCCTGCAGCATCTTGTATTACTCAGATGCTTTTGAGCCTGTGGACAGACTTACTAATTCCATCTTTGTATAGGGATGTTCTTCTGGGGAAGACTCTTGTGTTAGTCTTCTCTCGAGTTAAAATTATGCAAGTCATGTATTTTCATTCTATGTCCATTTATTTCTCCATCTCCTTTAGAATGTGTTTTGACAAATCCTTGAAGATTAAATAAGATTATGATTTCCAATGTGATTCTCATTAGTCCTCCTCAGATATGAACACTACTTCTGCTGTTTTGCAGTATTAATACCTCTGGTTCATTTGTAGTTTTGTGTTGGTAAGAGCTGCAGTTTCATCCGACAGTTCTTTAAAATTACTGGGCCAGGTTTCCACAGTTGTGAGCATGTTAACATTTAAACCTTTGTTTTAGTTGTGGATATGATAGCTGCTTTACCTTCACTTGCTATCAGTATTCATTTGTTGAAGCAAAGAGAAAGTGTTCTGCTAAGTTATGAAATATATTTAGATTTCAGGTCCATTGTCATTACATAGCACTGCTGCTTCTTAGAGCTTTCTTTTTCATAGAATCGTGTTATGGTTTTCTCTCTTAGCCATTTTTGAAAGCCCAGCTTCAGGTGCTCTGATAGAGCATCACTTTTCTTTACCATAGCTCTTGTGCCTTGGTAACCTGTCCCCTTCCTCACAAGTGGTCCCAATAGCATTCTGTCAGGGCAGATGTCATTTTGACTAAGAGAGACCTGCTGGGGATGGCTCAGCTATGTAGAATAGAATAGTAAGGTTGGAAAGGACCTCAAAGATCATCTAGTTCCAACCCCCTGACATAGGCAGGGACACCTCCCACTAGCACAGGTCACTCAAGGCCTTGTCCAAAGTGGCCTTGAACACCTCCAGGGAGGGAGCAGCCACAACCTCCTTGGGCAACCTGTGCCAGTGTCTCACCACCCTTGCTAGAAAGAACTTCCTCCTAACATCCAGTCTAAATCTACCATCTTCCAGTTTAAAGTTCTTTAGTCAAGTATTTGAAAAAGCTTTTGCTCACTTGAGTTTCTTTCACAATTTATTACACATTACTGTATTTAACAGTTGTGGAACTGTCAAAAATCCAAGTGACTTACTATTGTTTGTGCTTTATCATCAACCTGTGATTGACTTGTTGGTGAGGAATGAGGTTTTTCCTCCTACTTCTTAAATTTGTATGCCTCTATTTATTAATATGATTTTAATGTTATTTGTCCAAGTGACCTTTGTTCATATTTTTAGGTTTTTAGACAGATTTCAAGAAATTCCAGCCTTTCTCTGTGGTAATGTTCCACACTCCCACTGGTTCTATTGTCTTTTTGTACCTATGAATTCAAATAATTTAGCCACTAATTTGAATTAGGTCAACTTAAAAGTGAAATTGATCATAGAGATTATCACTACATATTTGGGGGTTGTTGGTAAAATGCTTAGTACTGCAGTTTGTTTTTTAAGAGACAGATAAAATCCAGGTGTTTTAGTACTCTAGTGTTCTTAGATGATTATTTTTTTAATATAATTAACAACTTCCCTGTAGCCCTTAGCTATTTTATCATGTCACAGATCTCAACTTTCAGCATCAGAAGCAGCTAGCATCATTTCAGTGTTCTGTAGAACTTCCTTTATGGCCTGCTCAATTCAGGTATTTAAATACAGGTGTTTTATATATAGTATATGACAAAGTGACTCTGCAAATGGACAGCTAAAATGGCAAGAAGCTGCCTGGATATTATGTACAAAAGGTGTAACTTCTTAGGATTGAAACAATTTGCTGCTTTAAAGACACATACTACTGTGTTGGTGGCTTTGGACTTGAAATGCACAGCCTTTTGGCTTATATTCCAGTATTAATTAGGAAGCTGAGGCTGGTTCTAACAACCTATGGTTCTAGAATGGGGCTGCTCTTTTCTGTTGCTGGATCAAATATAACCAGGTTGTTTCTACACAGGTGAATTTTAATTGTCCTGTGCTCTTACTTGAAAAAAAGAGAGCCTCAGTCAATTTATTTATAGCCTGTTCACACTGTAGTATCTGAATGCCTTGCATATGTGTGATGCCAAATACACTGGCAGAGGCCCACACATCAGAGCAGGTGGTGCCATTGAAGGTGGTGAGTGTTAGGGCCTGAAACTGTAGTGTAGCTTCTGCTTTACATCATAGTTTTTTTCTTGGAAATGAGGAGGAAACAAAGAGACTCTTTAGTCAGATGAAATAGGAAGAAGAATTGAAAGCAAAGACTTGGAAAAGGTAAAATTTATAGGTCTGAAGTGAAGACAAAGGAGAGGGGGCTTGAGGAATCTTCTCACAGGTCTTCTGGTTTGTTTGGGGTCTTTAGACACTTTGGGTTTTTGGAATGAAGTACAACAGGATGTCGTTTCATCAGCCATGCAATACAGTGTGTAACCAAGTCCACAGTAAGAAATAAACATGTAAGAGACGTGACTCAAATTCTGAACTTCAAATGCAGCAGTTCATAATGTACTGCCCTTTTATTATCTTCTATAGTTTAGGACAGTCAGTGTTACAAACTGTTCTTTGTGTGGTTGTTTTGGGATTCTCTTCACTTACTTTCTGTGAGAATTCTAATGCTGCAGATACGTGAATTTCTTTACAGTGTGCAGCAAAATATTTTTCCAATTTATCAAGTCATAAAAAGAAATATTTCTGCATGTATGTGAAATATTTGGCTTGTATTTCTGAGAAGTAAGAACATGGTACCTTTAGTATTAGAGTAATCATGTAGCAGCAACAGGGCCAGGTAGATTTCTTTAGTAATGAACTGTGTGACAAGACATGAAATATTCTGACATACCTCAGCTCATTCCATGGAATGGAAGAAATTGTGACAAGACCCTAAAAGGAATACCAAAACATTTATTTATTAAGAAAAGATTATTTTGAAGTTTACTTTCAAAGCTGGCAGCAATGCTACATACAGTCATTAGTGTTGGTTTTGTTTTTTTTTTTTTTTGAGGGAATCTCTGGGGGTTACTCTGTTGCCCAAGGTGTGGTCAATTACAGCAGATTTTTCAAAACCTTGTCCTGTCAAATTATAGACATCTTCAGGGATGGTCATTACACAGCCTGTCTAGGCCAACATTTAACTACTCTCTGTTCTTAAAATCCAGGCTGCCCTGTTTGCACATTTCCTGTTGGAGATGTGGATGTTCTTAGACTTGTGTGTACCTAGGCTGTTCTCTGCAATGCCCTAATCCATGTGCCAACGAGAGTTCACCTCACAAGTTTACATTCATGTACCTAAGGTGTGGATTCTGCTCCCTTTCAGCATCCTCTACTGATCTCCTGCCTGCTGGATAGGAGGGTGTTGCATCCTTCTGGCCCAGACAGATACCACAAAGCAGTTGGCAGGGTGATTTGTCACTGCATCAAACCAGGTTTAACTGATGTTTTTTCCTCTCTCAGATCATCCTTGCTGATAGATGCGTACTGGGTGGGTTTTATATACTTTGTTAGAGCTCCTTTATTTAAAACTTTTTAAAATAATCATGTAGTTACTGTTTAATCTGCCTGATGGTCCTCTTGCTCTTCAACATCACCAGTTTTAGGCAGACATCCTTCCAGACTGTTTTGTGTATATGATTCACACACTCAAATTCCTATTTTCACATTTGTTATTATCCAGACCATTTAGCCAAGGATGAGGCTCGCAAGCACCCCACCCTGTCCCTTGTGTCACAAAGCAGTGGTCTTGCAGCTGAATTTGTCTTTCTTTTGTTCTCAATTTTCTTACAGTAGCCTATCTCTTTATGAGCCTTTGCTAGTTTTGACTTCAGCTGAGCTTTGGCTTTCCTAGCTCTTCCTTGTAGGCAAAGGCCACACCTCTCTATTACCTTCTCAGTAATCTGTCCCTGCTTCCTTTTTTGGGTTTGGGTTCACTCAGAAGTTCTGTGCTTATCCTAGGGGAGAAGTGAAGCATGGCAGAAGGTGGGTAGGGACATCACACTTGCCTGCCTTCCTCCACAGTGGCTTTGGCACAGTTGTGCTACAGCGAGACCTAGATGAAGTTCTCTTTGTTCATTTAGAGCATCAGCATCTGCTTTTTCTTTAAATGGACTATGCCCTGTATATGCATTAGCATTTATTGTCAGTCTGAACATGGCTATACTAAAAATAGGTTTATAACCTATTACATTCAGTTCCCCAAATCAACCAGTCAGCTAAGAAAATCTTACCAACGTTGGTTGTCTGTTGGAAGTGCTGTGTTTAAAGATGTCCACAAATATAGCCCAAATCTAAGGTATGTGCAGTTATTCTGCCATTTTTACTTCAGTAGTAAATATATAGTAAAGAAATGCAACTCAGCATACAAATTAAAATAATTTAATTTCGTGTTCAGTGACCTTTTTTGTAGATGGGTTTGAGTTCTGTTGCTAACATGAACTGATCTATTGTAATAACATAATTTCTTCAGTTTTCTTTTTGGAGAGCATATGAAAGACTTCTGTTGAGTAAGGGAATATTGGTTTTTGTCGGTGTAATTTCTACTTCGAGTCTTATCTGCTTTTCTTACTTGGAGTCAGCCACTAATAATTGCTGGGAAAAAAATATGTTTTTTTGCAGAAGTTTCTTCATCATGTAAGTCAAGAACCTGTATCTCCGAGTTAAGGCTTTGCTGCAGTGATCTCCAAACTGGTTTTTCTGTGTGTATATCTAAATCTGAGTACAAAACGTGTGTTTGCTTGCATGTTTTTAATACTACAAAGACAGAGTCTTACTGAATGGATTAACAATGGCAATACTTGTTCCAGGCCTTATCTCAGATTCTCCCTTCACCCTGAGTTTAGGCTCTGCTGTCCTGCTTCCAAGTCCCATCCCATTCTGTTATCAGAGTGAGACTGGAAGTTTGTGTTTCCTCCTGAAAGTGTGCTGCTGCTTAACACCAGAATTAAAGCCAAAATAAACAACCACCACAAAAATTTTGTGGAGGAGTAACAAATAAATTGAACCATAAGCTGCAGGCAGATGGTGGAAACACTTTCTGGCAGGTGAGTCCTGTGTGTTGATCCAAAATGCCTGTGTGTTATCCACATGCTGCACTGCAAAATGAATGAGTAGAATCACAGAATCAGTCAGTTTTCAAAGGGACCACAAGGCTCATCCAGTTCCAAC
>VWYK01108203.1:7702-20081 GCA_013399775.1 Semnornis frantzii
GGGGGGTGTGTTGGTGGGAGTGCAATATGAGTCCCTGCAGACAACAACACCATTTTCTACTTCTTTTAACCTAGGATGCTCTCCAATGTTGGCACCTATAGAAAGTAAAAGCCAGAGAGCTGAGTGTATCTCTTCTCCCAGCAGCCTCACACAATCCAGAAAAGGAAGCACTAACTATGATTGAATCAGCTTTCAGTGCATTCTTAGGATTAAAGGGCAAACTCTACAAAAACCTTCCCCAGAAAGGCAGTGACCAAATCTGCTGAAGCAAAATTGCCAAGGCAGGACAAGGAGAAGGTATTTTCTTCCTACTACTTATTTTCTGTCAGAGGCTGTCATTGATTTTTTGACTGGCAGAGTCTATATCTCTGAAAAGCAGAGGCATAACTGATACTTGTCTTTAAAAGGTGAAGTCAGTCCTTACAGCTGCTGGGCTACTTGATGATCAGCACTGTTCAGGATGAGCAGCTGCATCACATAATCACAGAAAGCAGGGAAGTGTTTCCTCCCTCCTCTTCCCTCCAATCTGCATCCCTCTCATTAGAAAGGAAATAAATGTAGAAAGAGCTGAGTAAATTGTGATGAAATGCCTCTCACTATCAACCTGAGGGGCACAGGACAGAAGCAGAGTCATGATGGCTATAAATAGGTTCAGTAGGTGCACATTCCCTGCACCTTATTCCTTCTACCCATCTTTCCATATCAGCCTGACACGAATGAAGAGCATCCACTGTGCTGAACAGAGGACACTCATCAAGAACAGAAGGTACCAGGTAGTAGGAAGCCAGAAGAACAGAGCTTGAGATTACAAGAGTATGGGCTATAGGAAACAAAGACTTATAAAAGTGCCTTTTATTGGCCTGCACCTGACCCAGAGGACTTGGGAGGTGACAGCTGACTTCTACAGGGAGGGTTTCAGGCTGGTATCTGAGGGGGTTTGACTCTCAGAAGAAACTCCCTTGGTGGAATCCTAATAGGAGAAGTGTGAGGTACCCAAACTGTTGGGCTTTATGCTTCTTTGCTAGGTGACTGCAACCAAGGGCAGCAGGTTTGCTGTATTAAAATCTGGAATATAACAAACAATTTTCAGTCTAATTAGAGTCATAGAATCAGTCAGGGTTGGAGGAGACCATAAGGATCCCAAGCCCCCTGCCAAGGGCAGGGACACCTCACACTAGATCAGGCTGTCCAGAGGCTCATCCAGCCTGGCCTTAAACACCTCCGGGGATGGGGCTTTGACCACCTCCCTAGGCAACCCCTGCCAGGGTCTCACCATCTGCATGCCGAAGAACTTCTTTCTAACACCCAGTCTGAATCTACCCATTTCCACTTTGTTCCATTCCCCCTCAGTCCTGTCACTACCTGACAACCTAAAAAGTCCCTCCCCAGCTTTCTTGTGGACCTCCTTAAGATACCGAAAGGTCACCATAAGTTCACCTTCTCCTGGGAGCCTTCTCCTCTACAGTCAATTTCTTTGTAAAAGCTGGGGGGAAAAAGTATCCTAAGAGATAATAAAGTTGTGAAGCAAATGAGGAGAGTGTTAACTGTTAAGGAGTAGTGGTAAGAGATATAAAACACAGAGATACAAACTGCATGTCCACAGCACAATTCCATTACCCACGTTAAGAGTGCTGAGATCAGCCTCCACACACAAAATCCCTGTCTGAAGACAAGTGCCCATGCCTGTTGCAAGGCATCCTTGAGTGGTGAGCTTTCTGTGAAACCCACAGTGCTTATATGACTATTTCATTTTTTAAGAAGGCTTTAAGAGGAACCAAAATTGCATGTGACTTAGGAGTCAAAAATATTCACTCAGTTTTCATTAGGAAGGTGTTGGGGGGAAGGGTCTTAAAGTATCTTCTGATATTGAAGGGATGATTAGGAGTGAAGAAACATTTCTGCTTAAATCCTTAGGAGGCCAGGTTGGATGAGGCCTTGAGTAACCTTACTAGTGGGAGGTGTCCCTGCCTATGGCAGGGGGTTGGAACTGGATGATCCTTGAGGTCCCTTCCAACCTTACCATTCTATGATTCTATGATTCTATGACTGGACTCTCTCTGTGCTTGGTATGAAAGGTAAACCTGCAGGAACACTGCTAAACATAAAATGAGCTGCTCCAGATCTCACTTTTTCTTTGTCCCAATGCATTTTGAAATAAAAAGGGCAGTAAATCATTACTAGTACAAGTACTAGTACCTAATTACTTGATTAATTAAGTAATTAATGTACAAGTACATTAATAAAATGTTAAGACTGAAAATTTCCTGTTGAATATATTATTTTTTCGTAGATTTAGGTAAGAATTGTAGGGAACACAATAGTTTCTGGTTTGCATCAGGATGAAGACAAAGCCTGTCTGAGACTTCTTCTTCAAAAAAAAAGACATCACCCTGAAACATCCACAGGTGAACATTCACGTGGGAAGTGGGAATCTACCTTCAAAAGCACAGTCTAAAGCTGGCTGAGCAGGCATTTTGGGGTCTGTGTATGACCCAAACACCAGGCTACACTAATTGTGCCAGTTTGAGGCTAGCTGAAATATTTCAATGAGAGAAAATAGATCATTGGTTGTAAAAGAATAATAATGATAAAATCTTTGCTCAGGGAGGTTGTGGCTGCTCCCTCCCTGGAGGTGTTCAAGGCCAGGTTGGACGAGGCTTTGAGTGACCTGTGCTAGTGGGAGGTGTCCCTGCTGATGGCAGGGGGTTGGAACTAGATGAGTTTTGAGGTCCCTTCCAACCTTACCATTCTATGATTCTATATCATTCATTGGTTTGCTGAAAGAGATAAAAAGCTAAAATGTAAACAATCTCTCCCTCTTTGCTCTGGGACACTTCTCCCTTTCACTTCTCCTCTTCTCCACTCTAATATCTTCCACTAACAGATAACAAGTAAGCTTTTGCTGGTTGTTTGTCTGTCTGGGAGACAGAGAGAGTGGCTTTGAGCCCCTTCTGAGCAGCTTCTTTGTCCAGGAGGGAGTTTGGATTTCTGTATTATTCTCAGTTATACATAACTGTAAATACTTCTAAAATATATTGTGTATATATGCTTGTAAACTTTGCTTTGCTCTAAGTACAGCTTTGTCTTACTTCCAACCCAACCCAGCTGGTCTGGTGAATTTCAATAGTGTGTGTGTGGGCAAGTTCCTAACCCACGCCCCTAATCTAGGTGGATTTTCACTTTCTGTCTTGTCTCTGCCATGCTGATGTATTAAAAAAAAAAAAATCCTAATCAACTGTCTTTCAAAGTCAAGGACAAGCCCTGCTAGAGCTAAAAGAATATCATTATTTGCTGTATCCCCTTGATCATCACTTTGGTGAAGGACAGGAAAGCAGATAAAACACAGTTGTTGCACAGTTCCTGCTGAAAGGGCTGAAATTCCCTAAGCAGTGTAGATCAGTCTTTGAGCACAACAGGTAGAGCAGGGAGCAATTCCATCAGGATGTGATCATTGATATATGTGATATTTTCATTTTGAAAGTCACACTGTTTTAAAATAAAGTGATAGTCTTCTAATTATGCTGCTCTGTTGAAATATTTTTTAGCATGCTAAGAAATCAGAATAGGTACAGATAATGTACCTGTGCTAGTGGGAGGTGTCCTTGCCTATGGCAGGGGGTTGGAACTGGATGAGCTTTGAGGTCCCTTCCAGCCTTACCATTCTGTGATTCTATATAGGGGTGTAGACACTAAAATTAAGTCCTAAGAATTCTGAGGTCACTCATGGGCTAAGTAGCTGAGTTGGAGCACAAATCTCTGAAAACATAAATTGTCTCTTATCAGTTGATTTCTCTTGTTTTCAGAGAAATGTGATTTCTTCCATTATGTATGAGCAGGATCAAAGAAATATTTGATTAGGAAAATATTTTCTCCTTATCCAAAGCATGCAATTAGATTTCACGTCCTGATTAACTGCTAGAATTGAGTAACTGTGACAGAATAAAGCTTGGAAGTTGAAGTGACTTCCACCTGTGTCTGGCAAACTTGCTCCTGACAGAGGAATGTGTACACTGCCCTGAGCACACCTAAACAAGCTTTTGGCACCACACCAGTTCACACCAATGGAAGTGTAAGGATGACCATCAGCAAGTACCACAAAAAGTAATCTGCCAGTGTGCTGCTTGTACTCAATACCTCATTTTGCTTTGAAAGCTTTTGCCTATTAGGGCCTGTCTATATTGTGAGGCACTGGCACAGGCTGCCCAGGGAGGTTGTGGCTGCTCCCTCCCTGGAGGTGTTCAAGGCCAGGTTGGAGGAGGCCTTGAGTGAGCTGTGCTAGTGGGAGGTGTCCCTGCCTATGGCAGGGGGTTGGAACTGGATGATCCTTGAGGTCCCTTCCAGCCTTACCATTCTATGATTCTATGTTTCAAAAGAAAGGTTGGTATTGCACGAGCAAATCAGTACAAATAAATTTCTTCTAGTGGTCTGAACCAGACTGAAGAGAGGCTTCTAAATTTCTCTTGTTTGCATTCTGTTCTCTGAAACTTTTTGTATTTAGTATAGACTCACTGAACATACTTGTTACAAAAATCCTTGTGTTCCCTTGGCAATAGCTTGCTGCTTCCCTTTCCATTTTAGCTGCACTTACAATTTTCTGCTCCAATTCTGATACTCCAGCATGTACTCTCATGCTGCCAGAAGCAGAACTGAATCCTACCAGCTGCCTGCAAGGGGTTAGCATAGTGATTTCTCCAAGTAGTACAGTTATCTAATTTAGCAGCAACACAACATGTAGATTTTAGCTTTAAAAAATATTTTGATAGCAATGCATGTTATTAGTGTCTTTGTTGAGTTGGCTAATGGAGAGACTACAACTGATGTTTTACAAAGGGCATATTGAAACAAAGTATTTTTAGGACCCTGTTAATAGGGAATTTTAAGCAATGTTATGATCAGGAGTTTAGAAGCTGTCCAATTTTTTTTTTAGAACAGATGCAGGTTAATTTAACAATGTCACACAGGTAAAACTCCCTAACAAGTCTCAACAGTTTGGAGGTCTGGGAGGTATAAAAGACACAGTGTCCTTGGATATTGCCAGTTTGTTTCTCTAAGGAGGTTAAAAAAAAAAAAGAGAGAGAATAGGGCATCTGGGATAACTGATACCCAGTGAAACATCTTAAGCGTTGCACTGACTTAGGCAGGGGAGCTGTCTAAATAGAACCTGTGCGCATTAGCATCTGCCTAACTTTTCCCTGCTGCCTCATTAGCATCACAAACCGCAGCCCAATGGGATTTTGATAGCCAGCCAGCCCCTGCCTGTTGCTGTTACCCTTCCTCTGGTGTATTCCCCGTGCTTGCCTCACGTACCCGTGCAGACGAGCAGAGTGCCCACGAGCATTCTGAAATTGCTAGCACCTAGAAATCGCGAATTGAAAAACAATGCCCCGAGAATTCAAACTCTTCAAGGCCTGTGGTATTTATTGCCTGACTAAGCTAGCAAAAGCAAATTTGAAAGGAAAAGAGCTTCTAATCTAAGTATTCATTTGCTGATGAATTCAAATCACCAAGTTATTCAGCACAATTCAGAATGAAAAAGCTGACATATCATTTATTGTAAAGGCCAGGGCTATAATAGGAGCTCCATTGTTTCCCTTTTCTGCTAGTCTCACACATTCTTTTAAATCTTGATTATTTGTCACCCGGTTAGAGACTTCTTATGGTAATGAAATCCTTTTGTCAGTGATGTAACTGGAGCCTTTTTCTGCATTTTCCCTTCCTACATAAGTTACCATCGTGGTTATAAACACCGTGGAGGTTTTTTCTGAATCACACAATTGCAGATTGTTCGAAGGAGACACACGTTCCTACTGTTGCTAGGTGCCAAATGCTCTTAAAGATTTTGCAGGCTAAAGATTTCTTCAAACCTTTAATCCTCCATATTTATTTTCTAACCCACGGGAATAGCTTAAAAAAAAAACAAACCCAAAAACAACTCCTCACTGCTAGGATGAAGGAAGATTGGAAAGAGAGAAAAGATTTGGTGTCAAAGCTTAATCTTGTCCCTAATTACAGGTCAGTTTAAGACTTCCATGAGGGAAGCTTGCCATGTATCTGTATATTGAGATGCTGACTGTGCCTTTTAAAACCAGTGGGCTAACTCCTGTAGCAAACAGCATCCTAGATGTAATGGACAAGCCTCAGCCACAGCACGATGGAAAATATACAGGTATGGAAGAAGAAATTCAGAGTGCAAGGAAAAAAGCCCAAAATGGCATCTAGGCACTGATGGCCCAGGTATGAGTTCTGTCTGATTATAACAGCACTGGAAGCTTTGAAGAGTATCTTAACTCAATGACAAGCCTGAAGATTGTTTCTGTGAAAAGGGTCCTGTACTCCACTGTTTCTAGGTATGGTTTGGTAAAAGGGCACGTTAATGAAGTTCAACAGGGGCAAGTGTAGAGTCCTGTGCCTGGGAAAGAACAACTCCAGGGCTCAGGGTAGGTTGGGGACTGACCTGCTGGAGAGCAGTGAAGGGGAGAAGGACTTGGGAGTCCTGGTGGATGAGGGGATGGCCGTGAGCCAGCAGTGTGGAAGGCCAGGAAGGCCAATGCCATTCTGGGGTGTATTAGAAGGGCTGTGGTTAGCAGGTCGAGGGAGGTTCTCCTGCCCCTCTGCTCTGCCCTGATGNGCTCATGTTTACAAATATGTGCAATGTGAGTGCCAGGAGGATGGAGCCAGCCTCTTCTCAGTGATGCCCAGTGACAGGACAAGGGGCAGTGGGTGGAAGTTGAGGCACAGGAGGTTCCATGTGAACCTGAGGAAGAGTTTTTCCCAGTGAGGGTCTCAGAACACTAGAACAGGCTGCCCAGGGGGGGTTGTGGAGTCTCCCTCTCTGGAGATATTCAAGATCCATCTGGATGTGTTCCTGTGTAATCTGGTCTGGGTGATCCTGCTCTGGCAGGGGGTTGGACCTGATAATCTTTGGAGGTCCCTTCCAGCTCCTGACATTCTATGCTTCTATGTTCAGTCCTGCTAACGGTTTAAAGTGAAACTGTATTTTTCCAATGGCCCTTTTGAAATAAGGCCAAATTCACAGCTGCAGCTAAACTGCTGAGACTTGTTACCTGCAAAAGCTGTCAGTGTTAGACTCACATCCATACACCAGTAATATTTATTAAAGGACAGCAGAAAGAAACTCTAATTAAAGCAAAAAACACCAGGCTTGATCTCCTCCTGCAGCACATCATACCTGTGTGAAAGTCACAAGCCTCTGCATCTGTAGGACACCAAATCTCTGGCTAGCACAGTACTTGCTGTACTTGCTTCCTCCTACATGTCTCCCTTGCAGCCTGGCTCTCATTCTCACATCACTTGTGCTCTCCTTCAGCCTGCCCTTTTTTCCTTTATTCCTGCTCCTCACATTTGGCCCCTACACTAGGCACTCAAAAAATACTCCTGATTAATGTACCTGGAGGTGTCTGAAAATTTAGCTGTTGTCCTCCAAATAAATAGTACAACACCTGTCCAAAAAAATCCAGGGTTTGGATATTGATTCTTCAGCTAAATTTAGGCAAACCATTACAGGGACTACAAAAGGCATTTCCCTGACTATCCCATTCCATGTACATACATGTCATTAAATTTTGCTTTTGTGAGCCAGCAAGTATCTTTTCAGCAAAACAATAGTAAGAATTACTCAGTTTTGAGAAGTGATTTTTGTTTTCTCTAATCACACTTTTAAAAAACCCCTAAAGTTGTGCCATTTCTCCTGAAAATTCAATGAAGAAGTCATTCTGAGATGACCACCTGTCAGAGACCACACCACAGTCTGGAAGTTCAGGAGGTTCACATACAGCCAAGAGCATGGGTTTACAATGGAAAGTCCTGAGTGACTAGCAGGGGAGCAGATCTTTCCTTACAAATAAAGTCTTATATAATCATTACAAAAAACTAAAATCTTACAGGATTTAGAATTGCTCCTTTGCTCTTCCCTATCTTAGCCACACATCTGCTACAACTGTAGGTGGCTTGAGTAGGAAATGCCAGTGATAAGGCAGGATATAGCCTTCAGATTCTGATTTTAATGATCTTTAATTGTGATTGGTTAACTAAAACTTCTGTGCTCTTTGCATTCAGCATACCACAGGAAGCACTTTCTCTTCCCACACTGCTCTAACTTTACTCTCACCTGGTGGAAAGAGAAAGGGAGGACTCCAACACTTAGCCCAGCCACCTCTGCTTTCCACACTGCAGCTGGGAGACAAGGAAGCAACAGAGACACTGCCTCCTCTCACTCCTGGATATTTGGGATGCTCTCTATGGGAGAATAAAGAACAACTACCTGCTCCTGGAATTCATCCTCAAAGTGTTATTAATGTAGGTAATTCCTGCATCTTATCTGATTCATTATATGCATGGGTGTAAAAGTGACCATATTCAGTCCCATCAAATGGCCTTTACCAGTATTTCCTTATTCTCACTGCAGTTTGTGTTTCCTAGACCAACTGTTCTCTGTGGCCAGAAACTGTTAGGGTCATCTTCATAGCACACAAGTTCAAACCTGGAGGTGTCCCAGAAAAGAGTGGATGAGGCACTTAGTGCCATGGCCTGGTTGATTGGCTAGGGCTGGGTGATAGGTTGGACTGGATGCTCTTGGAGGTCTCTTCTAACCTGGCTGATTCTATGATTCTATGGGTGGTTAAATGGTGTGTTCTTCACTGCATGTGCCTCAGCAGCATATATGCAACTATAACAACCCATTACCTAAGGGTTAGACAGGAGTGGAAAAGCTTTCTGTCTTCATCACTGACATCATGCCAGTCAAAACGACCCAATTAGCAAAAACATTGTTTAAATTGTTCAATATCTCATGGTGCTTTAAACAGACCAGGGAACACACATGTCTTAGCTGGAAGGTCAGAGCAGGTGCTATCTACACTGTGAAACTGAGACCGCCTGACAGTCTCTTCAAGCAAGTCATGGTGCAGGTATAGTAAGATGTGCTTACTCATTAGTGTATTTCAGATCATCCCCACCAAAGCTAAGTGGCCAACATCCATAGTCAGAGGCCTGATGACACATAAATGCTCAAAACAGTGACCCTTCTCAGGAGTATTCTCTGACAGAGTGCAGGGGACAGCAGCTTGGAGAAAAGCCTGAGAGTTTTGGTGCAGCACTGTGCTTGACGGCAATGTCTTCTCCTACAAAAGGTGCTCTGAAGTCAGAGCGCTAGGTGAGGGGAAACTGGCCTGTCTTCTGTGTGAGAACTTAGCACCTGGATCTTGTGGGAGAGCATGGACAGAGGAGTCAAAGCTATGACATTCTTGAGTGAAGTCTGGAAGCAATATGAGGAGGAACAGATTGACATGCTCACGGTGCTGTGAGGATATGAATCACTTCCCCCTGACCACTGCCTGAGTTATGAGATTTGATATGCAGTCCATTAGGCATTACTCTTGGCCTCATCTCTTACAGCTATGAGGGACATTCTTTTAGGGTTGATGAGCTGTTGCTTTCCTGAAGACCTCACGTGGGCTGAAAATGTTAGTATGCAAAATATTCTATTCTAAAATGCTATGCATTGCATATTTACAGTTCTCCTTCAGAAATATGTGTTGGCATGCCAAAGGTGTGGTTGCAGTCTATCACCCTGGCTCATTCAAATTGCCTTAACGTAATTAAATAGCATAGTTAAGCTTCAGGCTATCATATTTGAAGCTCTCCTTAAGGTGTCTTCAAAGATGTTTGTAGCATGCTAGAGCTTTTCAGCTGGGGTAAATGAAAACCTTCACATTACACATTCTGTTTGCCCAGCATAGGACCCAGAAGCAGTGTGTGGTTTCCATGTTTAAACTAGAAGCACCTGAAGAGGAGAACTGGGAGAATGAGACGGTGTTATCACCAGCACCACCCACTACTGCTTCTCTGCTGAAGATAAAGCAGGGAAAGGGAGTGGAAGACTGGGAATAGGACTTCTGTGTGGAATAATAGAATAGTTTGGGTTGGATGGAACCTCAAAGATCAACTAGTTACAATGGGTCATGGGCAGGGAGATCTTCTGCTACAGCAGGTTTCTCAAGGTCCTGTCCAGTCTGGCTTCAAGCACTACCAGGATCAGACTCTCTACAATTCCTCTGAGCAACCTACTCCAGTGCCTCAGCACCCTCATGGGGAAGAATGTCTTCCTGCTGTCTAAACTAAATGTAGCTTCTTCCAATTTGAAGACATTACTCCTCATCCCATCACTACACACCTTTTTCAAAACACCCTACCCAACTGTAAACTCCTTTCAAATACTGGAAGGCTGCTATAAGATGGTCTTCTTGAAGGGTTCTCTTTGGGCTGAACGACCTTAACTCTCTCAGCCTGTCTTCACAGGAGATGCTACAGCTCTCTGATCACCTTTGTGGCCCTTCTCTGGACCAGTGCTAACAGTTCCATGCCCTTCTCGTTTTGGGGTCTCCAGAGCTGGATATAGTACTCCAAATGGGCTCTCATGAGAGCAAAGTAGGGGGCCAGAATCACCTCCCTCTACCTGCTGGCCATACCTCTTTTGATGCAGCCCATGATATCTTTGGCTTTCTGGGCTGCAAGCACACATTGCTGGCTCATGCTGAACTTCTCATCAACGCAGAAAAGCATAGCAGAATTGTCACCATTTGTCCAATTTGTGTAGGAAATTATTTTTAAACTGTTATTTATGCCACTATCTTTTATGCCAAACTTGTTTTCTTTTCCAATGTGAAGTTAAAACATTTGAAATGCATCATTAGCCTCTGCTACTAATTCTGCTCTGACAGAAAATGTCATCCCTGGGAAGCCTTCTCCATTATTGTATTGAAGAAGACAAGCAGCTGTCTTGGAAATTGCCTGGCCACATCAAATTATGAACCATGTGAGAATCTAAGCATGCATGTGCTTCTCGTTCACTTCTGATGGGAGCTGTAGATTCTTATCTGTAGATGTTGATGACATAGATAATTTATATTATGGTAAAATAAAACAATTAGCAGAAATTAACTATTCTGAAGGAGGAAATGACTTCACATAGAAGGGAATAGAGAGAAGAGGGCAAAGGCATGCACTTCTTCCTGGTTTTACTGATGCTTTGTCTGGTGTATGCCTCAGCTTGTATGATCCAAAAGTCTCCTGTTACAGTGTATAGTCCTTGGGAGACTTCGACCATTCCTGACCTCAGCACTGTACCAAAACATACACATCTGGAGTCCTGTGTGCAGTTCTGGAGCCCCCAGCACAGGAAGGACATGGAAGTGTTGGAGTGGGTCCAGAGGAGGCCACCAAGATGCTCAGAGGGCTGCAGCAGCTCTGCTCTGAGGACAGGCTGAGAGAGTTGGCGCTCTGCAGCCTGGAGAGGAGAAGGCTTCCAGGAGACCTTAGAGTAGCCTTCCAGGATCTGAAGGGGGCTGCAGGAAGGCTGGGGAGGGACTATTGACAAGGTCTGGGAATGCCAGGACAAGGGGAATCGGTTTGAAGTGGCAGAGGGGAGATTGAAAGTGGATGTTAGGAGGAAGTTGTTTGCAGTGAGGGTGGTGAGACACTGGCACAGGTTGCCCAGGAAGGTTGTGGCTGCTCCCTGCCTGGAGGGGTTGAAGGCCAGGTTGGAGGAGGCCTTGAGTGACCTGTGCTAGTGGGAGGTGTCCCTGCCTATGGCAGGGGGTTGGAACTGGATGATCCTTGAGGTCCCTTCCAACCTTACCATTCTATGGTTCTATGATAAAATAAAACAACAATTGTGCTAACGTTTTAAAATGTGGGTATTGGGGAGCAAAGGGAAAACAATAGCCTGAAAAAGAGTGAAAGACCCTGTAAAAAAAATGAAAATTTAGGAGAAAAAAAACCAAAACCCAACCATAAGAAATTTCAAGTCTGCTCTAAACCACTTTGATCAAGCATGACCAGTATTTATTTCAAGTTCACACTATCATTTAGACATTTTTGTACCATGGCAGATTTAAGCCTTCAGTTCCCTCCTGTAGTACTGATGTTTTATAAGATGTCATTTTAGAAAATACGAGACCATGTTGGAAACCAATTTCCTGAAGAGCTAGGAACAGGGTCATGTTGTTATCTAGGGTTACACTTGCAGTTCTGACAATTTTATTTTTTAATAAATATGGATAACTCCACAGGACTCCAAAGAACAGGCGTTGTTCTTTATCTCATGTCTAGGTTTCAAAGGACAACAAATGATGTCCACTATCTTATATCTAGGTTTCAAAATTGTGCAAAGAGGCTCTGTGCAAAAGAGGTCAGAAATCTTTCTAAAGATAGAAAATGATACAAAGTCTTTTATCTTAAAATGTAAAAAAGCCAAAGACATGCTTACAGAATTGTGTTGTCTGAGAGTTGAGCAGTCTTAAGTTCTGATGAAGAAATGAAGTAGTTATGTTGAGAGGAGTACTGGAGTCCTGTGTACAGT
>VWYK01108217.1:0-10584 GCA_013399775.1 Semnornis frantzii
TTTACCAGGAGTAGGCTCTAAATACCTTCACGCGATCAGCCTGCACAGCCATGTGACACCATGCTGAGACTGCACATGGCATTGCATCCTGTCTGCACCTGAAGGTCTCCTGCCAAGACAGGAAGTCCTGGAGATACACAGATCATCCAGAGGAGAACAGTACCAAGTCAGAGATGTCTGCCTCCTCTCCCCAGCAGCCCAGGAAGAACCAGAAGTCTCAGCAGATGACAAGAATCCCCTGAAAGCATTTGGGTACTGTCTGACGCTGTAACCAGCCCCACGAGTCGAGAGATCATTTTGTGAGCAAATACTTAAACCCTCTTGTAACTCCCCATTGCCTTCTGCCATAAGCAGAAAGGAGCTCCTTGAGTCCACCTAGTGGACAAGCGGAGTATTGACCACAAGCAGTACACTGAGCACAGCAAACTTCTCTACCAGTTCAATGGAGTTCAATTAATGTTATCTACTATCAGTAGTTATTTCTAGATCCTCTTATAACCTGTATAAAGTTTCCATGACCGATGCAAAAAATCAAGTATTTTTAAAATTAGTAATGGTGGTGGCAAGAGTTCTGAATATTGAACATTAATAAACAATGTTAAAATTTGAAAAATATCATCTGGCATTAATTAATTACCCCTCCACTACACCGAGCCAGGCACAAACAAATTTCCTTCAGTTCTGGCTTTGCCCACAAGAAAATCGACGTAAGGAATCTGGCCCATCAAGTGCAGAAACAATAGAGTCAAAAAAATTAGAGGTTGCTCTTGATCTCACTAAATGAGCATCAGAACTACAAAATCCTCCTCCTGACAAAAGAAGGAGAGTGTCACTATCCCTGGTGTTAAGTTCAGCTATTTCTTTGTTTGGTCCAGCTGGATTCTTAGTGCTCTTGTGACACTAAAGAAGTGGTTTCAAAGGAACCACCTATTATTCATCAAAAACAGCAGAGACTCAAATATCATCACCCCTGTAGTGAAACTCTGGCAAAATTCTGAAATAGTTTAACCAATAAGATAATAAACAGTGTGAGGTAGCCAGAGGGTTTTTGAAAAAGAATATGTGATTTCATTTTACTTGGGTCTCACTGCTGGCATAGTTCTCTGTTGTGCAACCTGTGTTCCTCTGTGTTCAAACAGACCCAAAGTTTCCTCTAGCCTGAAACTTTTTAAATAATTTTCCATGGTGGTTCAAATTTCCAGCTCAACTAACAAAAAGAGTTATATTTTGTAGCCTTGTCTCTGAACTTTGTAGTCTTTACCTATATCTTCAGCTGGCATGAGAAGAAGTAAAAGGATCAGTATTAACAACTACAAATATTTGCCTGAAAAAGAGGGGGAAACAGCATTGATTAGAGTAGTTCAAGTGATCATTTCTGACCATACACTGCCTGAATTGTGAATATTGGACTATTGACAAGGTCTTACAATGACAGGGCAAGGGGCAATGGGTTTAAACTGGCAGAGAGGAAATTGAAAGTGGATGTTAGGAGGAAGTTGTTTGCAGTGAGGGTGGTGAGACACTGGCACAGGTTGCCCAGGGAGGTTATGAAGCAACAACCTCCCTTGAGGTGTTCAAGGCCAAGTTGGATGAGGCCTTGAGTGACCTGTACTAGTGGGACCCTGCCATTCTGTGATTCTAAGTTAAAAGACAGAGACCTGTAATGGAAAACAGATTAGAAACTGAGTTACAGATTCATTACCTTACTTCCGTAATCACAAACGCACAGAACATCAGGGGTTAAAGGGACCTGAAGCATTCAAGTTTCATAGGAACTACCAAAATCTTTGTGCATTTCCCATCCAAAAGTGAGCCTTCTGAAAAGCATTTTCCTGTGTATTTATCAACTCTGCTCTTCTTGCTATGCCCATCACAGGCTCTTTGTTTAAAGGGCACGGTAGGCATCTTCCCAGGGTTTTACTTTTACTCTTCCTGGTGCCCTCCAGATTAATGAGAACCAAGCCCCCGCTACTGCTGCTGTCAGACCTTTCCTTCATTTTTTTGTTGGCAGCCAAACCTGCTCTTCCTCCTTTCTATTTGATGTAGAATTTATATCGGCCACATGGGAAAAGGAGGAGCAGCCTCAGTCACTGGCTTTAATCTCCATGTGAAAGGCAAGGCAACCACAGGGCAACAAGGAACATTGAAGTCTTCGGTGTCAATGTTGTTGCTCATTACAAGCTCCCTCTCTAGGGATAAAATAAAAATCTTCAAAGGGGAATCGCAGCAGTCTCACACACGCCAGCATTCTCCCTCACACACATGCACCTTTCACAGCTCTTTCACATGTGGTTTCCATGCAGGAAACAATTACTGTAATTAATAGACCCAAATAACCTCACTGTTCATTTGAAAACGCACTTTAAATTGACAGAGACATGAAAAAAAAAGCTGCTGGGTGCTTCAGTCTTGTTATCTGCGTGGACTGAAAACCTACTGGTGTGTATAGACTGTCAGCTCTGTGGTTTTCCAGAGCACATCAAATTCCACTCCTGCACAAAACAAAACAAAACAAACCAGAAAAACAAAATGAAGCAAACCAAAACAAAAATCCTACCCCAAAACCCAATAAAAAAACCGACACACAAATATTAAATAAAAATAACCCTCATAACCCTGTGCTGGTTTGAGGCTAATTGGAATATTTTGATGAAGAAAATTATATTATAGGCTGTGAAAGGAAAACAATGGTGGTGTCTGCTTCACTCATAGACTTGCTGAGATGGATAAGAAAAGAATACAAAACAAAGATATGACCCGCAGGCTTGCAGACACTCTGGGCCTGTCTAGCTTCTCGCCTCCTCCTTTCTGCTGAGTAACCTCACTAACCACTTTCCTTCTAACTCCCCTGGCCCATCCTCCAAACTCACCTTGCATGTAAGGCAAACCTTGGGGTAAGGTATAGGGGTGGGAAGTAGGNAGCCAGACCAAAACAACAACAAAAAGAGTTCAAGATCCGAATATTCTCCAGAGGCACTCAGGCACCTTCCTGCACAACCTAGGAGCTATTTTGCTATATTGAAATAAATGGGAGAGACACTGGCAAGAAGGATCTTTTATACATCAAGAGGCAATGGTTAGTATTTGTTAGAGACTGCAATGTATCTCACACAGACTATTAAAATAAGGATTCTCATTTACCCAGGTGGGAGCATTTACATTTGCTTAAAATTATTGCTACTCAAAACTAAACAAAACAAAACAAAACAAAAAAGTAGCATCATATGCTGTGATTTTTTCTGTTTACATTCTGCCATCTCAGATGAGGGAACATTATTTATTATCTTCAACAAGAGATGTGCTGTGGTTGCATCAGGGAGTTGGTAACTAATATTTCTGTCAGTTACAAATGCCTGTTTCTTCCTGCTACCTGACTGCAGAGACTGCTGTGTCCCTCAGGCTTGCAAACCCCAGCAAGGCTCTTTGCTGTGCCCATGAGATCAAGAGTTGAGGATGTCCTTAGGATGGGCCCACAGCATTCTGCTCTGTTTGGCATCCAGGAAAGTGGCAGCAGGAGGGAATAGGTTTATGGAGGCATAACATAAGACAGCAGAGCTGCAGCTGTGGAAGCAGTTGGGCTGCCACTGTGAGCAAATACTTCAGAGAGCCACCAGTGCTGAGCAACTTCCTTTTCCCACAGACCCTGTCCAACACTCAGTTCCTTTATGCCTGGTAGAGACAAAGGAAGCAAACTCTATCTCTGTAGCCAGGAGGCTAAATGCCTTCACTCTCACTCAGAAGGCTCATCCCAGAGGGTCTGGTTTGTTGTGGGCCTGAGGTACTTTGACTCTCATGTAGGTGGAACCAAACAGCAATCTATTATTTCACCTCTTAGTTCTTTTCTGTAATGATGCTGAGAAAACCCAGGCCATTTCAGCTGGTACAACAACCTGATGTGTTGTTCAGTTCACATATCTCACATGAATCATTCATTAAACCTTGAACTCTCACTTCAGCTATTCAAAATAGTTTGCTTTTTTTTTTTTTTTTAAAGGCCCCTGGGAAGAATATGTTAGATTTTACTCCTGGTATTTGTCTTTCATGTATTTCAGTGAAATTAGTTAGATCTGGAAAATGTCACCCATACCTGGTCATTCAGGAAACCAAAGAAACTAATACATTTATCAAATGAACAGAAATGGCCTTCTGGATTTCAACAAAGTTTGTTTTTATTGTATATACTACATTTCAGTTAATGAATATGTATCAGAAGGTTTTAGAAGAAAGGTTGAAATGCAATTTGGTTATTATACCTCGTTGTCTGCAGAAGAGAGAAGATAAAGCAATACTGTACTGCATCAATGTACACTGAAACAAATCTAGGAGTTCTTTTTAATAAGAAAAGCTGCAGCAGTTCAATTCAGACAGTTAAAGGTTTTCATATTGTTCTAGGGGCCAGGATCAAGCAAGACACTAAAAAAAACATACAATGAAGAAAACATAGGAAGGTGACAAACGATGTCTTAATTTACATTGAAGTGCAACATCCACCTTTGCTCTGCTCTCCTCAGACCCCACCTGGAATCCTGTGGGCAGGTCTGGAGCCCTCAGCACAGGAAGGACATGGAACTGTTGGAGCTGGTCCAGAGGAGGCCACGAAGATGATCAGAGGGCTACAACAACTCATCTATGTGGACAGGCTGAGAGAGTTGGGGCTCTGCAGCCTGGAGAGGAGGAAGGCTTCCAGGAGACCTTCCAGTGTCTGAAGGGGGCTCCAGGAAGGTTGAGGAGCGACTATTGACAAAGTCTTGTAATGCCAGGACAAGGGGCAATGGGTTTGAAGTGGCAGAGGGGAGATTGAAGCTGGATGTTAGGAGGAAGTTCTTTACTTTTGAGGGTGAGTGAGGATGGTGAGGCACTGGCACAGGTTGCCCAGTAGGCTATGGAGCATAGAATCACCCAATGTGATCTTTGATCATATTGGGTGATTCTGTGCTGCACAACCTCCCTGGAGGTGTTCAAGGCCAGGTTGGAGGAGGCCTTGAGTGACCTGTACTAGTGGGAGGTCTATGGCAGGGGTCTGGAACTAGATGATCTTTGAGGTCCCTTCCAACCTTACTATTCTATGATTCTATGATCCTCATAATGGAGATTGAGAAAAGAATTTAAAATGTACCTAATACTGCACAGATACTCCAACAGACATTCCTAAATCTGCCTGTAATTTATCAGTAGATAAATACTTTTTTGTCTCTCATTTTCACTTATATTGTGGACACAGGTAGCGATAGCTGATGGCAAAACAGCTCGCATCTATTTGTCAAAATCACAGACGTGGAACTAAAAGTCTTGGATATAGTCACTCATTAGGGGATCCTCTCAGTCTGCCTCTTGGTTGTGGTCACTGGGTTTCTTCAAGAAGCCTGGGTGTACTCTCTGGAAGCTAAACCCTGCTGCTATCTGTTTGCTGCTGAAGCAGGAATCTTGGTATGAGAGCAACAGCAGCATTGCAATCTCAATACTCCACTAGAAGGCTTAAGTCTTTGGTTTGTTGCTTGGTTGGGCTTCGGTTTGGGGTTTTATTGGTTGGTTGCTTGCTTGGTTTGGTTTAGTTTGTTGTTTTTTTCTTGTTTGTTTGTTTGACATCTTCAGCTTCTGGAAGCAAGAGCAGGTCTTTGGTTTTGTCTTTATCTCTTTATAGGAATGTAAATTTTATTCCACAGTGTACTGAGGAAAACTTGAATATATGACCCAATCATAACTGAAGGCACCAGAAGTGTAACAACTAAGGGTATTAATAGCACAGTATCTTACAAGGATAACAATTCTAAAAGCATACAATCATATAGTCTTACTGAATCCCCTTTTAACATCTTTAGAGCCTTCTGAACAATTTCATTTATATCTGAAATGAAAGAAGGCACAACCGTGGCTTCACTCATTAAGATTAGAGAAAGTCACAGGGCCGATAATCTCTATTGCTGATGCAAACAAGGGAGGTTATTCTGCCCCTGTGCTCAGCACTGCTCAGGCCATGCCTTGAGTGCTGTGTCCAGTTCTGGGCCCCTCAATTCAAGAGAGATGTTGAGGTGCTGGAAGGTGTCCAGAGAAGGGCACCAAGGCTGGTGAGGGGCCTGGAGCACAGCCCTGTGAGGAGAGGCTGAGGGAGCTGGGGGTGTGCAGCCTGCAGAAGAGGAGGTTCAGGGCAGACCTCATTGCTCTTTACAGTTACCTGAAGGGAGGTTGTAGCCAGGTGGGGTTGGGCTCTGCTGCCAGGCACCCAGGGACAGAACGAGGGGACACAGTCTCAAGTTGTGCCAGAGGAGGTCTAGGCTGGATGTTAGGAGGAAGTTCTTGCCAGAGAGAGTGATTGGCATTGGAATGGGCTGCCAGGGGAGGTGGTAGAGTCCCCATCCCTGGTGGTGTTGAAGCAAAGCCTGAATGGGGCTCTTAGCACCATGGTCTGGTTGGTTGGCTAGGGCTGGGTGCTAGGCTGGGCTGGATGAGCTTGGAGGTCTCTTCCAATCTGGTTGATTCCATGATTCTGTGATTCTATGATGAGTCTATGATGATTCTATGTGTTCAAATCCCATAACTCTCACAGTGGCACACAACTTGGACAATATTTCTGGCACATGCAGTGTCCAAAGATTACAGAGACACAGAATGTTTCTCCAAAGATCTGTAAGCCTCATGCTCACCGAGCAGCAGTATAAAACACATCTAAGATATGTAGCCAACAAGCCCAGACTTGCTGCAGCTCTGGGAGTTTAACAGGGGGAAATTCAGGCCCCTCCACATATGCAGAAGCCACTGCTGGAAGAATATGTAGGAACCGAACTTTATGCCATGAAGTTTTCTCCCCTTTTACAGAATATTCTCACTTTGCAGTTGAAGCAACAACTGTGAGCAGTTTACAGAGCTCAAATGATGGAAAGTGTATTTAGTCTGATTTTTGCTTCTGAGCTGTTGATATTTCAATGATAAAACTGATATATGTGTGTGTGTGTGTGTGTGTGTGTGTGTGTGTGTCCCCATGAAGAAGCACAATGCAAAGACGAGTCATTAGACTCATCTGCTGGAAAGGAACTTTATCATTTCACTCACAGAAAGTTGGATGCAAATTTCATTTTATTTCTAATTCCTCACAAACAGATATTTCTTCTTATTTTATTTTCACTGATTCTCCTAAGTGATTCAGCACTATCCACACAACTCTGTTTCCCTTCTGAGGGGAGGTAGGTCCACAGGAACATGCCAAGCTCTCAGCACAAATCCTCTACAGACTAAAAACTTGCATGCATTTTTATTTTAGGGTTCCCAAGTTTCGCAAGTGACATTGTTAAGCAAATTTATAGGAATTTTCGGGAGGATACCTCCATACACCACAACATACTCATAAATATTCTCAAATGGGCCATTTTCTGTCTTGCTGGGTGAAATATGTTTTCTTCCCTCCCTCTTCTTTTTTGCATAAAACAGAGGAAGGGAGGCACACTTTACTCCCAAGTCAGAACACACAGAAAGAATCACATTTAACTAGATCCTTGTGAAACCCTTTAAACACTGAAGGGATTGGGAAAGTTACATCCATTTCCTTTGGCCCTGCCCTTGGGAGGTCACTCAGCTTAACTGAATTTATTATTAACCTATGAAAAGTTCATGCAGGAATAGATGAACTTCAGTCATCTTCAAAGCTTCTTCTTACAATGCTACCAGGTCTCTCTTCTATAGTCTGGGACCACAATTTAGCTGGAGAATGTATTTGTTGAGCAATTAAGTATAACCTGCCCTATGGCACTGGCCTCCAAACCCGGGTTCATGAGTTCCCCAAGGGGAGAATTAAAAATAAACAAAAAATGTTAAAAAGTAATGAGTGCTCAGAAAAACTCAGACTGGGGGGAAAAAGGTTACAGGGCACAGTTGATTGTTATGAATTTAGTATCTGGATAAAAAGGTTAAGAAACAAGACTCAGGAAAATAAGTGAATTTCAGGAAAAGGAGATCCAAAAGACTTAAAATGAGAGTCTGAACAGCATAGGTAATGCTCACTTTACTGAGATAAAGAGTTTCAGTGTCTGGGTAGGGAGGCTTCTTCAAAGGAGTGCTGGGGATGAAAGGAAACCGGAGGCAGAGAATAGGAAGAGAAAGGACACTGACTGCAAACACCAAGGAAACACTTGAAGAAGAGGAGAGAGTTGACAGCTCTCAAACAACACTATTAATAACACCCAAAACATTTCTCTGAGCAGCAAACTTATCATCATTTGCGTGCTCCTAAAGAGGGTGTCCTGCCCCAACCTTAACAGTTCCTTTCCACAATGGGGTGAGGTGAGGATGTAAAAGAAGGCAGGCTGCAGAAGTGGTTGCCACATGCAGATGCTCAGGAACCCCATCATAATTCCTGCCTGCATCAGACAGTGGGATCCATTCCCCTGATACTCACCCTGCTTACACTCTGCCAGTCACTGAGTCCAGTCTATTCCTTCTCACATAAACACTTCCAGTGGCACAGGGCTACTCTCAGAGAACTGGCATCAGTTCATGCTGTAGTCAATGAGCACTTCACCAGCAATTCTATGGTCAATGTGCAATGAAACTAATCAAACTAATCAGCATAGGCCTATGATGAGATATCAGTCTCACCAGCACTGCATCTCTGACAGAACAGTAAAAAGTACCCTCAGCAGCAAGTTGAATTCTGGACAATCAAGAGCCCTAAAACGTGGGACTGACAACATAGGTACAGCAGCCAAAACCAACATTTCTTAGAGGATGCATCTGTAGAGTCAAGAAGAGGAAGGAAGAGGTCACAGTACTCATACACTTCAGATCTTCTGATCCACAAGTTAAAGCCTTGAAGACAGCACAGGAGGAGACACTTTTAGGTATTTCCCACCACAGGGCAACATGGGAGCACTGATGGAAACAGAAGTGCAGTCATAGACCAGCTGCTCTGTGGAAAACAACTTAGCCACATACTGGTAAATACCTGAGATTACTTCTAGTATCATGCATCACCGCATGCAGATACATCACTGAGATTACACATATCTGAGATTACTCCTAGTATCTTACAACACTGCATGCAGAAGTCCTAATTGTTCCACCAAAATCTGAAAAGGTTTCCAATCTATCTGGAGTCCTGTGTACAATTCTGGAGCCCCCAGCACAGGAAGGACATGGAAGTGTAGGAGCAGGTCCAGAGGAGGCCACCAAGATGTTGAGAGGGCTGCAGCAGCTCTGCTATGAGGACAGGCTGAGAGAGTTGGGGCTCTGCAGCCTGGAGAAGAGAAGGTTTCCAGGAAACCTTAGAGTAGCCTTCCAATATCTGAAGGGGACTCCAAGAAGGCTGGGGAGGGACTATTGACAAGGTCTTGTAATGCCAGGACAAGGGGCAATGGGTTTGAAGTGGCAGAGGGGAGATTGAAAGTGGATGTTAGGAGGAAATTGTTTGCAGTGAGTGTGGTGAGACACTGGCACAGGTTGCCCTGGGAGGTTGTGGAGCACAGAACACCCAACGTGATCATGTTGGGTGATTCTGTGCTCCGCAACCTCCCTGAAGGTGTTCAAGGCCAGGTTGGAGGAGGTCTTGAGTGCCCTGTACTAGTGGAAGGTGTCCCTGCCTGTGGCAGGGGGGTGGAACTGGATGATCCTTGAGGTCCCTTCCAGCCTTACCATTCTATGATTTTCTGATTCTAAATTCAGTTGTTTCCACTTCTACCTGGAACTCCTGTTAAGATGGGCTCTTCGGAGAGCTTCTGCCATGGAAAACTTTATCAGCAAGGAAAACCATCACCACTCCATGTTATCCTATTCTGAAGCTAACCTGCAAGTCCTACTGATTAAGCCTTGTAAAAATGTTTCAAATCTAGACAATGGAGTTTCTGTTCCTAACTGAAGGAAAAGGAATGAGTGTTCTTTTGGACCTCTCAAACTTCCAGTCTTCTGCATGAATGGCAGAAACATGAGTTCGGATGATTAGCCATTTTATTCTGTGAGTTCAGACTCAGCAGAAAGGAGTTGCTGCTTTTATTACTATTTAGGTATAGGTTACCAGCTCCTTTGGCATTCTCTAGCTCCACTAAAACCAGCAGAATTAACACATTTTGTCTGCTCTTACACCTACAGTATTCTTTCAGAACCTCTTTGATGTGCAACTCAAGGCCTGTGGGTAGCCCTTGCACAATAATGCTGCAATTCCTATTTCCCACACTCAAATGCTGTGATCTCTGAGCACTATGGAGCAGGCTGAGATTTTTATCATGTAATTCATACCAGCCTTATCAACAGAGGCAGGATGTCAGATAGGCTAGAGATCAACCTGGCCAGAAAGTCTATAAATCTCTCCATGGCATTCCTGTGAAACTTCCACCCACAGAAAGCTGCAAAGGCAGAAAGAGTTTACAGAGTAACTGCAGTAAAAATTAAATCATGCTCGGTCTTCTGCCCAGCAATGCAGACACTTATCATGCTTGTTCTTACACATCAATGTTCAGTTAGAATAATTTTGTTTGTCTTGGCAAAATAGCTGGAAAAATAACAGAGAAATATGACTGGAGAAAACGGGGGGGACTTAGATCATGTTTCCATGTAATTTTTTTCATTATTGCAATTAAAGGCATCAGAATCACAGAATGTCAG
>VWYK01108221.1:0-14980 GCA_013399775.1 Semnornis frantzii
GCTCCTTGTCTTATTACTGTGGATAATTGAAAAGAGGCTTGCTGCATCCAATTGACACCCACCCCTCTTACTCTGAGGGACATTAGACTTGTCTCTCTCTTCCACCTTTGCTCTGGCCATACAATACCTTGGCCGCAGCCCTATCCTGGGTACCAGAAACCTCATAGCTAACTTCTCATGATGCTCTGCTGCAGAAAACCAGCTTAATCTGTGTGTCTGCTGATGTTCATCTCTGAGCTGGGCTGCTTGAAGGTTGGTTGACCATCTCTGGAGGGAGCTGCTTTGTGCCTTGGACAGGGAGCCAAACCATGCTGCTGGCAGAGCAGCAGTTGACACTGGTACAATAAAGCATTGTGACTACGAGGGCTAAAAAAGACATTGAAAACCAGACCCTTAATTCTAAAGAACATTCATTGGGGGCAGGGCCAGGGGTCCCCTGGAAAAAGGTGTGTGCCAGCCTGTGCCATTATGTGTATGTACAAACAGTGCTGCCTGGGAGGCTGCACAGGCAGCTCTATTTCTGGCATTTTGTATCTTCTGGCTGCTTGCTTTTGTAACCTGAATAATGTTCTTTTAAGTGTAGGGTTTGGGTTTTTTTAGGATGTAATTATAATCTTGTTCTACCTAGTTTAACAGCATTGGGGCAGGAGATTTTTATCCAAGGCTGGAAATAATTGTCAGGCAAGCTTGTTAAACAGCTAAGGAGACATGAGGGAAGGACAGAGATATGTATTTCCAGTCTCATAATGGAGAAGAAAAGCCCACCCATGGGTGTACACAGAGCCTCTGCAGTGGGTGGGACGGCCTGTGAGCTGGGGGCAATGATTATCCCCTTGCCATGCTCTAGGCAACTCCTACAAACCACTGCATGTCGTGGATGAAGATCATCACCAAAAGATCTGCCCTACAGATGCAGAAGAAATGAAGTGGCTTTTGGGGGCTGGAGCACCTCTCCTATGAGGACAGGCTGAGATAGTTGGGATTGTTCAGTTTGGAGAAGAAAAGGCTTCAAGGGCACCTTATTGTGGCATTCTAAAAGCTGAAGGGGGCCTGCGGGAAAGCTGGCAAGGGAGTTTTTAGGGCATTGGGTAATGATAGGACTAGGGGGAATGGATCCAAGCTAGAGAAGGGTAAATTTAAATTAGACATTAGGAAGAAGTTCTTCACCATTAGGGTGGTGAGAGGCTGGAACAGGTTGCCCAGGGAGGTGATTGAAACCCCATCCTTGGATGTTTTTAAGGTGAGGCTGGATGTGTCTCTGAGCAACCCGATCTAGTGTGAGGTGTCCCTGCCCATGGCAGGGGGGTTGAAACTGGATGATCCTTGAGGTCCTTTCCAACCCTGCCAGTTCTGGGATTCTGACTCAGTGCTGTGTGCACAAGAGCATGCCCAGGTGTCCCAGTCTGGGCCGTGAGCATACCTGGCTCTAGAGAGCAGAAATGACTCTGACCCCTTTTCAGGAGTAAGAATGGGAATGCTACACACTGATTGGAAGCTTCAAAGAGAAATTCTACGAACCATGAGATAAGAGTGGGTGGTGCTCAGAGAAGTGGAAGCAAGGAAAGCAGGGAAGAGAAGGGGGAGAGGTTAGGTCAAGCACTATCTTTTAAACTGGAAAATGGAACAGAATAACAATATATAATCATAGAATGGTAAGGTTGGAAGGGACCTCAAGGATCATCTAGTTCCAACCCCCTGCCATAGGCAGGGACACCTCTCACTAGTACAGGTCACTCAAGGACTCATCCAACCTGGCCTTGAACACCTCCAGGGAGGGAGCAGCCACAACCTCCCTGGGCAACCTGTATCAGTGTCTCACCACCCTCACTGCAAACAACTTCCTCCTAACATCCAGTTTCAATCTCCCCTCTTCCAGTTTAAACCCCTTTCCCCTTGTCCTGTCATTGCAAGACCTTGTCAATATTCCCTCCCCAGCCTTCTTGTAGGCCCCCTTCAGATACTGGAAGGCTACTCTAAGGTCTCCTGGCAGCCTTCTCTTCTCCAGGCTGCAGAGCCCCAACTCTTTCAGCCTGTCCTCATAGCAGAGCTGTTGCAGCCCTCTGAGCATCTTTGTGGCCTCCTCTGGACCTGCTCCAACACTTCAATGTCTTTCCTGTGCTGGGGGCACAGAATATTCCTGTAATATCCCAGGATATTACAAGATCTTGGGAAGAGCAGATCCATCCCCCTGGGATGAGCCTCCATCCCCATGGTTTTGTTTAAGGGGGACCTAGGATCCCTCAAAATACCACACCAGAATAGACTACTACCTCCTGTCCTGAGGCGTGAAAGCTTTGAGGGTTATCTCAGATCTTGAGCAGCAGCATTGGAGGACCAGGGATGTGGTTTAGCCCAGCAGAATTATTAGTGGCCAACACCATGTGAGAGGACCCTGGATGCTCCTTCCTCCACAATCTTCTTTGTGGACTTCTGAGCAATTCATGGTGGCAGATCCATAGCAAGCTGATGGTAGTGATGACCAGTAACAAAGTCAAAGGGCTTGTGACACTGAAGTGTCCCTGCCCAAGCAGCAGAATTTGGGTTAATGTGGGCTCTGATGATAGGCAGTGGTTGGCATTTTGCCTTTGCTGCTTTTGCTTTCCTGCATGCATTGACCAGCATGGCCAAATTCTCACTTGGAGAGAGGCCAGAAGGGTCAAGAGAGGACTCTGAAAGAGTTTGAGGGAACAACAAATTTCCTAGATCATTAATTTGCTATTTGTGACCAGAATGTTATTGGCTCAAGATGAAGGTCTGCCAAAGACAGCAGCAGAAATCTGGGACTGCAGATGTGTTCTCTTCTTAAGGTGACAGCTCAGCAGCACAGAGCTAGTGGCAGGACACTGGAAAATCAGGAGTAGTGGGTACCTCCCAAATTCCTGCACACAGACAGCATCCACCAGAGCTGGAGTGGCTCAGGAACAGGTATGACTTGCAGCTGGGGGCAGGACACTCAGAACTGCTCAGGTTCCCCTCTGCAACCTGGGTTGCAATCCCTCACTCCTGGTTTGCGTCTCAAGATTAATCTGGGGAGGAGGTCTGGCTTCAAATTCTCATCTTTGGTAAACAGAGGAGGTAAGAAATCACCAGGGACTTTGGAGAAGATGGACCTTTGTAGAGTCATGCTGTAAGTTTTTTCCATTGTAACTTTCTACAATTTTTCAAAGTGTTTTTTTTGAGCTTTTCCTGACATAAGCCCTTTGACAGAGAGGCTGCTGTTAGTGGTGCTACCCCAGCCTGAGCACCAGCAGAGGTGAGTGGTGGGCACCTACCAAGAGCAAAAGAGCAGACAGCTCCATTGCTGGAGGAAGTACATCAATTCACTCATTGGGCTCTTCTTGAACCCTCATTTATTTAAAACCAGGGGAGGCTTGGCTGCTAATCTCAGTGGGCCCAAGTCAGATGTTCAGACTGGATTTTTTTTTTCTTTAAAGGTGTTGATACTGAACCTTCAAAAGTTTTAGTATCTGCTTCAGTGAGACTCAAGCTGCTACTCCTTTGAGTGAAGGACCAAGCATTGTGTCCATAAAGTCAGATCCTGAGCCCTGTTTCTAAACAGGGCAGGGAACCTGCGCAAGAGTTCTGTGGCCTCAAACTTGCTTTTGGGCATACTTCCAGAGACAGATTTGTTGTCAGGAGAGGTGATGGTAGCTAGACCAAGGCCTGTGTGTCTGATGCGCCCCTGCCAGTGAGACCACAACACCCAGTGCTAGCTGTGCAGAGTGAGGCCCCCCAAATAGGAGTGTTAGGAGGAAGGTCTTTACAGTGAGGGTGGTGAGACACTGAAACAGGTTACCCAGGGAGGTTGTGGAGCACAAAATCACCCAATGTGATGGGTGATTCTGTGCTCCACAACCTCCCTGTAGGTGTTCAAGGCCAAGTTGGATGAGGTCTTGAGTGACCTGTACTAGTGGGAGGTGTCCCTGCCTATGGCAGAGGATTGGAACTAGATGAGCTTTGAGGTCACAGTATCACCAAGGTTGGAAGAGACCTCAAAGATCATCAAGTCCAACCCATTACCACAGACCTCAAGACTAGACCATGGCGCCAAATGCCATGTCCAAACCTGCCTTGAACACCTCCAGGGATGGTGACTCCACCACCTCCCTGGGCAGACCATTCCAGTAGGGAATGACTCTCTCAGTGAGGAACTTTCTCCTCACCTCGAGCCTAAACCTCCCCTGACACAGCTTGAGACTGTGACCTCTTGTTCTGGTGCTGGTTGCCTGAGAGAAGAAAGCAACCTCCTCCTGGCCACAACCACCCTTCAGGAAGTTGTAGACAGCAATAAGGTCTCCCCTGAGCCTCCTCTTCACCAGGCTAAACAATCCCAGCTCCCTCAGCCGCTCCTCATAGGGCTTGTGCTCGAGGCCTCTCACCAGCCTTGTTGCCCTTCTCTGGACACGTTCAAGCACCTCAATGTCCTTCTTAAATTGAGGGGCCCAAAACTGGACACAGTACTCAAGGTGTGGCCTAACCAGTGCAGAGTATAGGGGGAGTATGACCTCCCTGCTCCTGCTGGCCACACTATTCCCGATGGAGGCCAGGATGCCATTGGCCTTCTTGGCCACCTGGGCACACTGCTGGCTCATGTTTAGCTGGGTGTCATTCAGCACCCCCAGATCCCTTTCTGTTTGGCTGCTCTCCAGCCACTCCCACTCCAGCCTGTAGCTCTGCATGGGGTTGTTGTGGCCAAAGTGCAGCACTCAGCACTTGAATTTGTTGAGCGCCATCCCATTGGGCTCTGCCCATCTGTCCAGGCGGTCGAGGTCCTGCTGCAGAGCCCTTCTGCCCTCCAACCCATCAACATCTGCCTCCAGCTTGGTGTCATCTGCAAATTTGCTGATTACTGTCCCAACCTTACCATTCTATGAAATATCCTGTGTCCTGAGAAACCCCCATGTGGAAGCAGGTGATCCTCATTTCTCCTGAGCAAAGCAGCAGGATACCTCACTTACTCATGTTTGCTGTTTCTCTTTGTCCCTGTATGCTTTCCCATTCCTTCCTGGAGGCTGCTTAATAAACTTGGACAAATGGGACTTTCCCGTGGCAGTTTATATGCTGTGAAATAACACACACTGTGACAGATATCCTGGCATGTGTTTTGCTGTCAAGTGGGAGATAACGTCTTATCCTTGGAGGCTGAGACACAGCAACTCCTTTGTGCAAGAGTGAGCCAGAATATGTGGGGGAAGAAAGAGAGTGGCTGGCAGTGGGAAAAGTGTTGCTACTGGTACCAACCCATCTTCAGGCATACGGTAAAGTGGTGCAGAGGAAGTGGCAAGGAATGACAGCAGCACTCTGTGCTGGTCTTGAAGCTTTCTGCAGTTCCAGTGAACTGCAGTTGTATTGTTCAGCTCTCTTGTGCATTAGTGGCTTTGAACTCTTGCTTGTAATAAGGGGGGTGATGAAGGTGTTGCTGCTTAGTCATCGCAGTTTGCTTCCTGTTTAATCTGTGATGAATATAACAGAGCTTATGTGCATGGTGATTAAAACCATAAATGCCTTCCAAGTGGAGGAGCTGCAAAATGTTCTTCCCTTTTGCTCACTTGAGTTTGGATCTGGAGCTGCACAGAAGGCTCTGGCACAGGAGATCCTTGTGATCTGGAGCTAAGTATGCAAGTGGTTGGGTTTAGGAAGTGCTTTTGTAACTGAATAGCTAATTGTAACTACAGTTATGCTAAAGAATAGCTGGGCTGGAGACTTTAAGGAGAGAAATGATGAAACCTCACACTTTGTTCATGTATATTATCACAGGATATAAATCTGCCCAGGAGACTTTCTTGAACACTTTAGCCTGAGTTGTGTGGGAAGCATGCTTTCAATTCTACAACATTTTAACTGGTGGTTGGGTGGTTTGTTTTTTTAATTTTTTTTTGTTTGTTTGTTTTGTTTTTGTTTTTTGTTTTCATTCTGATTTTTTCATCACTTACACAGGATAAGGGAAAAAATTTAAAATCTTCAAAATTTTCTGTCTGCTGTAAAACTTGAGAAAAGATATTAAATTTGGATCAAGAGAACTAGCTCAGTGGAATAGTGGCAGATCACTCCATCCAGGTTCAGATTTTGTGTTTTCTTTTTCCAAATCAATCTGACTTTTAAAACAAAACAACATGTTAAGAAATAGTATCTTTCAAAATGAAACTAGTCTGGGGTGAAACCAATGGCAAAAACAAATGTTTCAGCAGTTTTCTATCATTTTTTCCTTGAAATGTATAAGAAATGGAGGACAGTCCTGAAAAAAATAGCTTTTTTTTCCTTCTTCCCAGCCTATAGTAGTGGCTGATCCCCTGGTACAGCACAGCAGGGGAATGAACATATCTGCTTCCCTGAGTCTGTCCTGCCTGATTCCTTCTGGAGATGCTTCTTCTCATCTGTGTTTCTTCAACTTCCAAAATAAA
The DNA here is from genome assembly GCA_013399775.1 of Semnornis frantzii. NCBI lineage: Eukaryota > Metazoa > Chordata > Aves > Piciformes > Ramphastidae > Semnornis > Semnornis frantzii. The sequence goes on from VWYK01108221.1 coordinate 6,402, forward strand.
CAAACCTTTGCTGTGTTTTGGATGTGAAAGCTGATTCCCCATCTCTGCTCATCTTTATGAGCTCCTTGCTGCTCTTCTGCCTGGCAGCAACCACACTGGACATACAGAGCTTGCAGAGCATTTTAGAATGGGCATCTCTTACCCTCTATATGACAATAAAATCATTATTCAATGAAATACACTGAATTCTCTCCTGAATAAATGTAGTTCAGATAAAAATATATACTCACCAAGCAGCTCTCTGTATGAAAAGGGAGAACTATAAAAAGCAGATGGGCTTGTATGAAGAGTTCTGCAAATGTTAACACATTTTTCAGTGTTTGGAGAAGTCTGATTCATTTGAAGAAGCCTGATGTGAATTCACCTGGCAACATTTCCAATTTCTTTCCAGTTGATTTCTGAAGGATGAAAAAGTCCTTTGTGTGAAATGAGGTTTGTTTTGCACTCAACAGCCACTGGTTGGGGCCAAAAACTGGTGTGTTGTGGGACCAGAGAATAGCCAGAGGCAGTGTGGCTTTGCTCGTCAGGGAGTGTAGCACTCAGCCCTCCTGGTTCACTGGGCAAAAGAGGAAGCAGCTCAGGAGAGCCAACTTCATGATGGGCCAAACTCTGTGCTGACTACGCTCCTGGGGCTGAGTGCATTCCCAGGTCCATTGACCACCAGTTCTCCCTACGGGGTCCTCCTTAATTTGCCACAGCTCAAACAATGGACTCACATAGTGTGTCAGCTCCATTTTGTGTTAAAAATATTAAGATGGTTCAGTTTAAAGTTCAGAGAGTACACAAATACAAAACACTCTCTGGAGCAGCAACGTCTTCTGCAGGGATGTCTGCACCCAGACATAGGGCTAGTGTCTAGCAGCAGATGCCCCAGATAATGAGAATGGATAAATGTTCCTGTCTTCCTTTTCTTGCCCCCTAATTTAGTAGCTGTTGTACTTCAAAGTAGGTAATGTGCTTTACTTATAGTCATGATCAGTGACGTTCTCTGAGATGACGAAGGATTCCAGGAGACCTTAGAGGAGCCTTCCAGTATCTGAAGGGGGCCTACAAGAAGGCTGGGGAGGCACTATTGACAAGGTCTTGCAATGACAGGATGAGGGGCAATGGGTTTGAACTGACAGAGGGGAGATTGAAAGTGGATGTTAGGAGGAAGTTGTTTGCAGTGAGTGTGGTGAGACACTGACACAGATTGCCCAGGGAGGTTGTGGCTGCTCCCTCCCTGGAGGGGGTCAAGGGCAGGTTGGATGAGTCCTTGAGTGCCCTGTACTAGTGGGAGGTGTCCCTGCCTATGGCAGGGGGTTGGAACTGGATGATCCTTGAGGTCCCTTCCAACCTTATCATTCTATGATGATCACCTGAGCCTGGCTGAAGTCCAGCTGAGGATGTTGCTGGTTACATCTGTGTGACTGTTTCTGCTCTTTGCTGATGGTTGGAAAAATGGAAGAAATGTGCTGCTGGTCAGCCTCAAAAAATAAAATGTCAAAAATATTCAGTGGACTAAACAATTACTGATAGGTTGTTTTTCCCTTCATGTCAGAGGAACTATTATATTTATTTCTCAAGCTTTTCTAATAGAAAACCTACCCCCACTCCCGGATTTTTGAAAGGCAACATCAATTCAAACTGAAAAATGGAAACATCTTGATTTCAAAACACCTAAACAAAATAATTGATGTTTACTCCCACTTCTCACTCTTTCCCGCACAATAAAAGTTTACGTCCAGTTGGGAGATGTTTGGGTACACCACAAATTGTGCCTGGTTTCCTTCTGAAAAATCTAATGCTGAGAAGTGACAAGTGTTCAGCAGAGCAGAAAAGTGAGGGTTTTTCTTTCTTTCTCAGATCTTTTATAGATGATGAGCAGTACAGCAGCTGATGGAGAACTGATGCTACTGTGCTCAGATACTGAGTCTATGGAAAAAGAAATTGTCCTGATGCAAAGGTATTGGTTCAATTCACTTGAATGGCTGCAGCTATTTTAATAAGGGCATGACTGTACTAGTGGGAGGTGTCCCTGCCTATGGCAGGTTGTTGGAACTAGATGATTTTTTGAGGTCCCTTCCAACCTTAAGGAGGGAAATTAACTGACCAGTTTTTAAGGTGGCATTGTCTTGAGATTGACATTCTCCTTAGAGGTTATACTAGCAGAGTTGTATTGCACTGAGGTCACAATTTTCATCAGTAAACAAGTGCAAGAATCTGCTCGAATCAGGCTTAGACCAACCAGTCCTTCCTCAGCAGCTTCTTACTTTGAACTGTTCTGTGGATGGTGATGAGGGTGCAGATGAGGAGGTGAAACCAGCAGCATCCCAGCCTTACCTTTGAACTTGATTCCCTTTTTGCCCCTCATGTTCGAAACTGCACCAATGTTTTCTCAAAATGTGTAGGCTCCTGTTTCCTCAGCCCTCTCCTCTCCTTGTATTCTCAAACTCACAATGGAGTTGGGTTTACTTGTGTGCTGGGTATATTTTGAGAGAGAAGTGACATCTCCTCGATTAGAAAAGTTAAACCAAAATAAGCTCTCCATTGTCCTAGCTGGTGACATTTACTAAATTTGCTGCAAGGTGCCAAGTTTCTGAGTATTACAGCAGGGAGGTTCACACTTCAGCTTCATATGTGGATGTTCCAGAATAGAAATAAGATCTGGCATAAATAATCTAATTAAGAAAATGACAACTATTAAAAGACCATGTGAATTTGGCACCTGGAATACTTATGCATGCTTTAAATCCCCAAAGGGTGCCTCTCATAGGCTCATAATGACTGGGAATGCTGCATCGCCATTTTCATTCTGCACCTCTCCATTCCAGGGTTTGGCAACACCGGTTGTTCCCTGCTGTCCCCAGTGTGCTGGTTTGAGGCTAATTGGAATATTTTAATGGAGACAATTATATTACAGGCTGTGAAAAGCAAATACTGGTGATGTCTGCTTCACTCATAGGCTTCCTGAGATGTATAAGAACAAAGACACAAACATAGATAAGACACTCTCACACTCTCTCAGAGAGTCTCAGACTCTCTAGCTGTTTTTGATCTTGGCCTCTCTGCTGAATAACCTCACTAACCACTCTGCTTCTAACCCCCCTGGCCCATCTTCCAAACTCACCTTGCACATAAGGCAAACCCTGGGGTAAGGCAGAGGGGTGGGGAGAAGGTGGAAGGGTGGTTGAGAGCCCCTCCTGGGGTCTCTGATTTCTGGGAGGGGAATTGTGTTTCTGTATTACCTTTAACTTGTCAATTTCTGTAACTATTCCTGTCTATTGTGTATATCTCTGCTTGTACATTGTGCTAAGCTGTAAACAGAGCTTCAGTCCTTAACTTCCAGCAGGCTGAGTCTAGTCTGGGGGATTTTACAAAGTGTAGGGGGATGGGGAACTCCCAAACCATCACATCCAGTGACAAACTGGGATATTGAAATGTGAAATGTTTGTGCTGGGAAGAATCATGACCAGTCTCAGAGACAGAGCAGATTCACTTGATCGCAGAATTTCACTGCTGTGTGTTTTTCATTCATTTGAGCTGCCTACAGGAACAGCAGTTCCTGTAAATAAATGTGATATGAAATGGAGGCAGAGGAAGAAACAGCACAGCCTGACATCTGGAGCACTGTGTACAGTTCTGGAGCCCCCAGCACAGGAAGGATGTGGAAGTGTTGGAGCGGATGCAGAGGAGGCCATGAAGATGCTCAGGGGGCTGCAGCAGCTCTGCTATGAGGACAGGCTGAGAGAGTTGGGGCTCTGCAGCCTGGAGAAGCGAAGGCTTCCAGTATCCGAAGGGGGCTGCAGGAAGGCTGGGGAGGGACTATTGACAAGGTCTTGCAATGACAGGATGAGGGGCAATGGGTTTGAACTGGGGAGGGGAGATTGAAACTGGATGTTAGGAGGAAGTTGTTTGCAGTGAGGGTGGTGAGACACTGATACAGGTTGCCCAGGGAGCTTGTGGTTGCTCCCTCCCTGGAGGTGTTCAAGGGCAGGTTGGATGAGTCCTTGAGTGCCCTGTACTAGTGGGAGGTGTGCCTGCCACTGGCAGGGGGTTGGAACTAGATGATCCTTGAGATCCCTTCCAACCTTACCATTCTATGATTCTATGACATCCCCACTGACACACCAGCTCTCTTTGGGGCAACAGGGCTTGTCAGAAACAGCATTTGCAATGGTAACGCTTTGGTAGGAGGTTAACCATCCCTGTGATCAGATGGATAATTCCCTTTAAAATTATTGTTTTACCTCACTCCATCCAATTACTCAGGTTGTTTTCCTACCCCACAGATCTCTCCGTTAATGTCAACAAAATGATTATAGACTGCAACAGCGTCAAGATGTTTCACCCACAGCAGTGCTGGGGAAATGTTTATGGCTCAATGTGTTGAAAGCAACGTTTGATGTGTAAATGTCAGAAGCAATCAGCTTCCCTGTCACCAGAACCAAAACGCACAATACAGGCACTGAAAATGTCACACACAAAAATCAGGAGCTGCTTTATCACAGACCACGTAAATCATCATGTGAAAGGCCAATGTCAGGGGAGGTAATGGTGTGAAAAAGCCACCAGAGCACTTTGCTGGTGGTGCCAAGCATCATTTCTGGCTTGAGAATTGCCATCAGCAGCATGTTCCTTTCCTAGGCATCATTGATTGTGCTGATGGTGGGGAGATGGATGAGGGACATCTCTGCTGGTGTTGCCATCCCCAGCTCAATCCTCCCTGCTTGAGAGGAAATAAACTATTATAAAGGATGAAGATGCACCCAGAGAGCCACTTGGGCTTTCTTAAAATGGGTTGTGATGCTTTCTCAGCTGTGTGGCTCTAAAGGGGATCTCACCTAGATACCTCCCTCAGCAAAGCCTGGAGAAGTTTATTGCAATGATGAACATCTGCAGCCTGGAGCCCTTTGTGTCACAGGCACCAGGCAATGAATCCCCATCTCCCTTCAGGCTGCATCAAGAGCAGTGTGGGCAGCAGAGCAAGGGAGGGGATTCTGCCCCTTTGCTCTGCTCTCCTCAGGCCTCATCTGGAGTCCTGTGTGCAGTTCTGGAGCCCCCAGCACAGGAAGGACATTGAAGTGTTGGAGTGGGTCCAGAGGAGCCCACAAAGATGCTCAGAGGGCTGCAGCAGCTCTGCTGTGAGGACAGGCTGAGAATGTTGTGCCTCTGCAGCCTGGAGAAGATAAGGCTTCCAGGAGACCTTGCAGTAGCCTTCCAGTATCTGAAAGGGGTCTGCAGGAAGACTGATAAGGGACTATTGACAAAGTCCTGTAAGGACAAGGGGGAATGGGTTTAAACTGGAAGAGGGGAGATTTAGACTGGATGTTAGGAGGAAGTTCTTTGCAGTGAGAGTCCTTGAGGTCCCTTCCGACCCTGCCATTCTATGATTCTATTACCACTGAAACAACTGACAGTCCTGTGCCTGTACAGTAGAGCAGTGAGGGTACTGAAGCAGTGGGGTAAGGGTCTTCTGTCTCTGCTCACCTCATCCATGCTGGCCCTGGCAGTGAGGTGGCTCTCTGCTGGTGTATGAGTGGTTGAAAAGAGGCTGCTGTAGGTCCAGGAAAGGCTTCCAGTCTCACTGAAGTCAAGGATGTGCCCAGATGTGCTGCTGATGTTTTCTGCAAATCCCACAGGCTGACCAAACCCACAGTTTTGCAAACAAACTCGTATGAATTCCCTCTTGCATCAGAACTCCTCGTACCTTGGTAACAGAAACTACAAAGAAAAAAATCTGATGGAACACACCAGATCTGAAGGCAGAAGATATTGAAATATGGAAGATTTAATATTTTTATTACATATTTTTTGAACCCTAATTGTACCCTCACCCTCCAGAATTTATTTATCTAAGGAAAATTATACTACTGATTACAAGATTGCAGGTTCATTTTCACTGCTAAGAACTCGCTTTTTTTATACAGCTCACGTTACACTTGCATGACTTGTAAAGTTTTCTAGCATCTGGAGTCCACTGTGCAGTTCTGGACCCCCCAGCACAGGAAGGACATGGAAGTGTTGGAGTGGGTCCAGGGGAGGCCACGAAGATGCTCAGAGGGCTGCACCAGCTCTGCTGTGAGGACAGGAGTTGTGGCTCTGCAGCCTGGAGAAGAGAAGGCTGCCAGGAGACCTTAGAGTAGCCTTCCAGGATCTGAAGGGGGCCTACAGGAAGGCTGGGTAGGGATTATTTATGAGGTCTTGCAATGACAGGACAAGGGGCAATGGGTTTGAACTGGCAGAGGGAAGATTTAGACTGGATGTGAGGAGGAAGTTGTTTGCAGTGAAGGTGTTGAGACACTGGCACAGGTTGCCCAGGGAGGTTGTGGCTGCTCCCTCCCTGGAGGTGTTCAAGACCAGGCTGGATGAGATCTTGAGTGACCTGTACTAGTGGGAGATGTCCCTCCTTATGGCAGGGGGTTGGAACTGAATGATCTTTGAGGTCGCTTCCAACCTTACCATTCTATGATTCTGTCTTGAAAATTTTAACGCCTCGTTGTGGAAAATGAACTTACATATAGACGAGCTAGGCAGAAATAGTTGCTTTGCAGCCTTTTTGAGGGGGGAAAAGACTTATTTTCTTGGATGGAACAGGTTTGTAAATGGTTTCTTTGAGCTATTGTATAGTGAGCTCACAGGCTGCTCCCAGGAGCTGCCTGGTGTTTGTCCTTCAGGATGGGTGCAAAGTGAGAAACTGCAAGAGGTATATAATACGTAAGAAGGAATGCTTTCTACAGGAGGAATAAAAGTAAATTATGCAGAAATCGTGACTGTCTTGTGCATGAAATTATGCTGCCAAGATCTCTGTGGTAAATATTTGACAGATAGGACAACATCTTACTCAGAATCTCAGCCATCCCAGTAAATCATCGCACCTGAGCCTTTTAAATCTTGATTCCCCTCAGCCAGCACTGCATTCTGAGTTAAGGTCAGGAGAGATTTCCAGATGTATTATGATGATTATCTAGCAATTCAGTTAATAAAGCCATAGAATTGGAGAAGCTTTTTGTCAATTCTGATGTCACAGCAACAGAGACCTCTGACTGAAACAACATCACCAACGTTGGATAAAATCCTGCAGTGTTATGATATTACCCAAGAATGAAGGTTATAAATACATGAGTTGCACTATTCACTTCCTAGTAGGTAAAAACAAAGGACCCCCTTCTCCTCCCATAATCAGGTTCCAATACACAACTAGGTATAATACAACTTTTTCTTTATATATATCTATATATATATCAAGTAAAAAAATCTAAAATAGTTGGAAGTAAAAAATGAAAAAATAGCTGATTGTGTTGTTTTGGTTTTGGGTTTTTTTTTTTTCCTTTTTTTTTTCTTTACAGTGATATGGTAGCAAATACAAGACAAATGAGTAATAAATCTTTACATAAGGAGTTCTGGTCCCACGTCCATCAATAGGGCTTGGACTAGAATAGAAAATGGAACAAGGCGAATTTTGATTTTTTTGGCTACAGCTTCTGCAAGAGACAAAGATGATGTTGATAACACTGAAAGAAATTTTATATTTTATATAAAATAAAACTCCGAACTCTTTTCCAAAAGACCTTAAACACCACAGGGTAAAATTTACTTTTGAACTGAGGGAGCAAACACAAAGCGTCACCAAGGCTTCTGAGGCTGAAAATACTGTGTACTTGTCCTGCCCTTAAAATATGCTCCTTTTGTGCCATTTTACCATAAAAAAACCCCACCCTATCAATAATATATATATTGTCTAATCTCTGCAGCCAACAATATAAAAGCAAAGCCACGAATCTATTGAATGGACTGAGCCAGACACGAGGCTTGCAGTGATGCGCAAGAAGTTGGCTGCCCTTTTGTCCAGTGGTGAATTTTCCCCAGAATCCTTTACACTGAAAAATGTCAATTGACTAAGCTTGGCAAATGGTCACATTGAGCCCTATTTTGGCTGTAGAAAAGAAAAAAGTAAGTACTAGTCTCAGCATCAACCAAGATCATATAGACAGTCAACACAAACCAGTATTTTTTTTCAGGTATCTGCATAATAATAACATCATGTTTGCATATAGAACAGCTTTTGCATTATTGCTCTACTTAGAAGAGTGTAATAAGGAACTCATAACAGACTTGCACGTTACAAACTTAAGGTTCTTTGGTGAAGAATGAGAGAACAGTATTTTCACTGTAATTAAATCAGAGGAGCTTCCAATCTTATCTGTTGATCCTTTGGATTCTCTCACAGAGGAGGGAAAGGTATTGAGTCAGCTTGACCATGGCGACGATGGCGACACCGCCAATCATCATGCAGGTGGGCCAGAAGAGAGAGTGGAACAGCACATTGGAGCTGTACAGTTTGGTTAATATCACATTTTTCTGAACACCTTCGGGGTCGTAGAAGCACGAGAAGCGTTGGTACTTCCTGAAGTTCTCCATCACAATGTTCACCAGCGACATGGATTCCTCATAGTTCTTGCCACACTTGGGTATGTATGAACACTGGGAAGAAATTATAGAATCATAGAATGGTAAGGCTGGAAGAGACCTCAAGGATCATCTAGTTCCAACCCTCTGCCATCGGCAGGGACACCTCCCGCTAGTACAGGGGACTTAAG